>OY660882.1:25120674-25125674 GCA_962446985.1 Xyrichtys novacula | reverse complement strand
CCTGAACTTACAGGTCTGTGGTGTTTAAAGGGTTAAACTGTCAGAAACTGTCAGATCTCAGAGTCTGGGATCGTCTCTGCAGCGATCAGACTTTTCCTCAGAAACCGGATCACTGAACCGAGTCAAACCCAGATCTACCGGATCATTCTCTCTGCTGTTCTGTTGTCGTTGTTCTCAGTACTGACCAGAGGGACTTCAGCCGGCGGTCCGGTGCAGTCAGCCCGGCCCACTCCGATCAGGTAAGGGGTACGAGGTTCTGTGGTGGGGAGAGGGGTCGGTTCTGGACCAGAGAGACAGACGGATCATCTTTATTAAACTAAAACACAGATCAGAGTTTCTGAAAGATGAGAGACAAACGACTTTGACGCTCGTTTGTTCCTCTGAGACGATCTTTAAAAATCTGAATTTATTTCCACTTTAAAAATAAAAACAGTTTTTCTGACCCTCTGATTTCACTCTCACCTGTTTTGGTTTGTAGAGCCATCAGCGTGATCAGAGACACACTCGTCGCCGTCATCAGGACAAAGAGGACGGCGAGCGTCACCTCCAGACTGGACAGACCGCAGCACACAGACTTCCTGTTCGCCATGGCGTGGACCTTCACCCTGCAGGAACACAGGACCGTCCTGAGTGACCCGAGCAGGAAGGAGGAGCTTCACGTCGTTTTGAAGCAGCAGACTCTTATTTTGAAATTTCACCCTAAAGTCTGAAAAACTGCAGCAAAGATGAACTTTGAGGAGAAACGAGACGTTTAAAAACTGACAGTGAGATTTTTACCTGATTAAAGTTCGTGATTCAGGGTCACGAAGGAGCAGAAACTTTACAGAAACTTTTCATGTGAATTTATACGAATTAACCGGAAATTATGGATAAATTAAACAAAACGTTTCATCTCCAAACATAAATGTAAATGTTTTTATTTGTCTAAATTTTGTGATTCTGTTTGTGACCCTGAGACCAGGTCAAGATTTCATCTTTGTGTCTGTATCAGAGAATCTCAGCAGGAACCAGAACCTGATCGGGTCTCAGTCAGGAAACTGTTAACAGGAGGAAGTCCTCGTGGATTTACGATCTGTGCTCCGACTGTTATCTGTCCTCACTGATTCACTCCAGGCTGTTTATTTCTCTGTGTTTCAGAGGAGACGGGGGGGCGGTACCATCTGAAGTCCTGGTTTATGACTCCTCTGACCCTCCACCCCACAGGGACGGGGTCTGTTACAGAGGACACCAACGAGTGTCTGACTGAGACCCTCTGAGTCCGGGTCTGTCTTCAGCTCACTGATGTTCTTCTAAATCATCTTCTCGGTGAGTCTCTGAGAGGACCTGGTCTCTTCAGGGTCAGGGGTTACAGAGTATTTCCTTCAGTCTTCACAGACCGGTTCACGGTGGAGGGGCAGTCGTGGGTCTTTAAGGCGGTTTTTACTCCCATAAAACTGAAGGATCATAAAAACGCTGCGGCTCCTCAAAGACGATCTTTAGAGATTTATCAGAAAATCAGGAACATTAAAATAACGTTTCTACTTTCTAATCATCGTCTCTGCTGCTTTAGTCATTCTCTCTTAGAGGTGACATTGACTTCATTTCAAAATAAAAGCATGATTTTAAAAACCGGACAGACAGACGGGAAGAGCAGCTGCAGTGATTGTTTTTAACGTCATTAGAAACGATAAACGGGTCAAATCTGCCGCAGTTCTTCATGAGCTCAACTACAGGAACAGATTCTTCTCAAACATCAGAAATAAAACGTCCTCGTGTCGTTTTTCTGACTCTTTTTAAACAGAAATCAAACTTTTCATGATCTAAAGTTTGTAAAAACAGCAGCAGCTCTCGTCGTGATAACTCAGCTGAACTAAACTCCCAAACGGACCCGGTTCTGGATCAAACCAGCTGTCTGTCAGAGTCCACTTAACGTCCAATCAGAGAGGACTCATGAGTGTAAACAAGGAAGTGAAGTCCCCCGAGTTTCTGGGCCTGAACCTGGACTGGAGGACACCCCGGAGAACCTTGAGGTGTGAGTAAATCTGGATCTGGAGGTACTCACCGTGGGTTTGGAGCCTGCAGAGAAGGTGTGTTTGTGTGGAGTCGGGTCCGACACTCTGAGGAGAGCTCAGCTGTTATCTGTCTGATAATAAACAGCTGATATCTCCTCTCACTCCAAAGTTCACAGACCGGAGCCTCTCAGATTACAGAGCAGAGATAAGAACCTTTTATATAAAGACATGAATCATAAACATTAATGAAAGTCTCAGGTCCAAACAGAAACACCTGCAGGTCTGAGGGAGTCTGAGAGAGACCAGATCAACCCCCCCCCCCACACACACCCACCTGACAGTCACTTAAAGCTCCAGTGAGGAGTTTTTCAAAGGTTATGAAACAACGTCTACTGTTAATACTGAGTTTACAGACAGACTTCTGATATGAATACGACGACATACAGGAGGACCTTTTCATTACTTCAAGAAATGATCATAAATGTTCTTCCTTGGGCTGCGGCACCCTGCTGTAGTCTCGCTATAGAGTGGCGTTTTGGTTGAGGTTTGTTTATGTCTCCTCAGACCGCTCTGTATTGCTATCGTGCGGTCGTTACTCTAACTCGGTGTTACGGTGAGTTTGACCATAACTTAATTTTACGGCAGAATATCCCTTTAATCTGGACTCTAACAGACAAGTTCAAATAGAAGCGGAGACACAACAGTGAAGGTAGGATGCTTTATGAGTTTATTTAGGAAAATACAGACTGAGAGGAAAGTGAGTGTTAGAGAGAGAAACCGGAGATCTCCTGAAGGTCTGAGAGTCCAGGAGGAGAGAGAATAAGGAGTTACTGATCTGTAGGAGCGACCATCAACAGGTTCCCCTTAAACGTCAACGTACAGAGGTTCCTGATAAACGTTAGCATACAGAGGTGATGGGGGAGCGCTCATTTAGCCGAAGTACTGCGTGGGGTCCTTCTTGTTGCACAGCTGGACGTGGACGTGGGAGGTGATCCCCGGGTAAACGCTCTGCATCGGCAGCATGACCCCGATCCTTTGACCCTTCCTCACGGTGCCGGAGGTTCGATCCGGCCGGACGTAGAACAGCTTGAAGCACAGACCTGCAGAACCAGAACCGTCAGTTCAGTTACAGTGAAAGAACCTAAAGGAGTCCTGACATGAAGATTCTGCTCCTAAAGGAAGTAAACGGCGGTTAAAGAGCTGAACGTTCAGTTCTTCTGTCTTTTATACGAACAGTTAGACAGTTTAAAGTTTTGTTTTGTGTATAAATTCTTTATAAGTTGAAGCTCTCGGATAAATGTCGTGTTTTTAAACGTCTAATTTTAAAACTCGTGACTGACCCTCGCCGCTCAGGTTGATGCCGCTGTTGATGGCGGCCTTCGTGGGGTCGTTATAGACGATGAGCTTTCCGTTCAGAGTCACGTCAAACGGGGCGTAGACCTCCGATCCGTCTTCACACACGATGTCCAGACCTTGGTGAGTCCTGGAGCCCCTGAAACACAGCAGACACCCGTCTGTGACAACAGCTTCACAAAGACTAACCCGCACTTATCAATCACTTTAATCAACTGAACTTTTAATCGATCAAATCTGATCATCGTATTTAAAAAGTTTATCAAACTCAGCCGTCATGACCAGAGAATTACAGAGACCCAGTCGGATGTAAACATGTTGATTTCTTCTGTCATATTTTCACATGGAGCTCTATGGAGGATCAGTCAGCCTCTAGTGGACACTCAAAGAACTGCAGTTTCTCACACTTCCACACCAGCTAACCTGCAACACTGGAGGTTCCTGTTCGATGTAAATGATGCTGATCTGATCCACAGTACTAGTGCCTTCTCAAGGACGACATGCAGCTTACCTCTGACGCCCCTCTGTGGTGTTTGTGGGTACTGCAGCTTGTAAAATGAATTTCTTTCCCATGTTAAATCAGTTTTTATATTCTCCAACCAGGCTAATGAAATGTTGTAGTCCCTTAACACTGTTTTTAGATTAGCTTTATACAAAGGTTTAGATTTTTTGAAATGTTTAAATTCAAATGTTTTCTTCAATGTTTTTTTTTCTGTCTACAAAAATAAATCCAGATTTAAGGGTGTTACCTTCTCGCTCCATAATTTCCAGCCCCCCAGGAGTCTGATGTCCTTCTCCTGTTGTTTGGGTTTCCACTGCAGAGCGGTCCAAACCGGACGCCGTCACACACACACAGCAGGGCTGCACACACACACACACACACACACACACACACAAACACACATTATTGTTATGGACACTTCAGGAAACACTGCAATGACAAACTTTCACAGTTTAGGGACCTTATAAAAAGTCCCCACTTTGTACCAAAAACATGTAAAGAATTACAGTCTGTTGTTTGAGTCACTTCAGAAAACTTTCACAATGACCCTCAGATTTTCTTAATCTGGTCAAAAACAGTTGAAACCATGTGGCGAATCTTATACCAAGTCCCCATTTTGTACCAAAAATGTGTAAAAACAAACATGTGATCTTGTTTTTAGTGACTTCAGGAGACATTACAATGACCTACAGTTGATCCAGGCCTATTAAACACAGTCTGAATCTGACCTAATATAAGGTCCCCAGAGTCATGGTTTGTGTAAATGTCCCCACTTTGTACCAAAAATGTGTAACACAAACACAGCAGTATCCTGTCTGTGTGTGTCCTGAGGTGAATGAGTTGTTCTTGTTATTTTACAGGTTTGAAATGTCTAAATCTGCAGCAGGATGACGGCGGCTTCGCTCAGTGTGAAGCTTCATTTAATCTGGATTTACCGTCTTACCGAGTAAAACGATGAACCGTCTCATCCTCAGCTCTCAGAGTTTGATCCAGATGAGGAGTAAATCCAGTTTCTTCTCGTTTTGAAGGTAAACCGAAGCTCCTCTCGGGTTTTATACCCCGCTGGTGTTCCTCTTTCAACATGTTGGAAAGTCCAAACTGACTGAAAAAGCAGAAGCCTGTCAACCCCGGACTTCTGATTCTTTCACAACAAA
>OY660882.1:25113174-25115674 GCA_962446985.1 Xyrichtys novacula | reverse complement strand
TAATAAGAGTATTTTATAATTTAGTCAATTTAATGTTTTTATTTTAATTTTGTTGAAGTAGAGGTTCCTGACAAGGTCAAAAAAGCAAATTTAAGTGTTTCTTTTAAGTATTTAAAGTCAAAAACAGGTCAGTACAGACTCTAACACAGGAGGAGGGTTAAAAAAACAATATAACATTAATGTTCATGATAAATATGATGTTATATGTGTATAAAACAAAGTTATGTTCAATAGATAAGTAATCAGCTCTCATTAAAGGTAAATTATCGTGTCTGTATCGCCGTTATCTCACCGTTGCCAAGGAAACCGGGTTACTGCGTCTCCCTCAGCGGCCCGTCCTCCTCTCTTTCTCCTTTGATCGCCGTTTCTCTCACCGAGCAGCTCGAATAAAAACGCTGAGAAGAGTTTAAAGTCAGATTTTGTCCGAATAAGGGAGTTTAATTAGCAGCTGGCTGTTGACTTTAAGGCTCTAATCCACAAATCCGCCTCAATCCTGCCAACACAAGCCAACACTGTCGCAGGCTGATGACGTTACCTCATACACTGACATCAATTTGATCAATAATTAGGCTTTATAATTTCACTTTAGTATGATATTACTAAAGAATGTACATATAAACCTCAATATTTCAAAAACACACTGACTACAACTTTCCGTGCCTTTTTAATCGAGCTACAGAAACTCTCGCGAGATTTTACTACGAGATCTGCCTTACGTTTCTGAATGTTGCCCTGTGATTGGTCGTTGGGTGTCAGTTTAAAAAGTAGACCGCGGAGACGGACGAACAGCTAAAATCCTCCGAGTTCGTTTTTCTCTCGATGTTTGGTGATCTAAATGTTCGTCCTGGTGATTAAAAAACAGCCCAAGTGAGTGAAAGTTGATATAATATCTATTCACATTAGATTGTTGTGATTTTATTTGACTTTTCTTTGTCAAAGGCCGTTTAAGTAAAATGAGTATATGCTTGCATGTATTTGGGGTTAGCATGTTGTGGCTAATGCTAACAACAAAGATAATATTTGATTCTTTTAAAACGATATTTTACTTTCAATCAGCTGATATTTTAATGGGATCTTGTCGGTTTTTAATAAGTGAAGGTTTCTTCTCTGTTTGTCTGACCTGATAGAAACATCTGACGGTGATTTCATCGAGTTTTTACAGCCGCGGAGACGAACTCCAGTCAAAAATCATCTAATTTAAGACTCTTTGGTTTACTTCAATTTCTGTTATCATCTACAGACAATATCTAGATAATAACCAAAGAGTTCAGACCTCCCCTGCAAATTCGGCATGTATATAATCTTTATCAAATCTATTTGTCTGGAAACATTGACCCTCAGATTATTCTGAATTTCTATTGAAGACTGAAACGACCATTACACTGTTTGAGGAATTAAACCGAGTTTATTCTGGATTAAAACACAGATTAGAATAAATTAAGGTGTCTATAACTGACCTGATATTATAACAGCTGTGACCATAATCTGTTCTCTCTTTAATCACTTTTACCTTAATTCGACTTTATTGTCTTTTTAGCTTTTGTTTTATTTATAATCTTTTCTTAGTTTACCTTTTTCGCCTCCTATTGATTTTGTTGTTTTTTTCCTGCTCGTTTTTGTTATTCCATTATATCATTACAGTGACCATCATTATTATTTTGTTATGATTATTAATATCCTCTTTTTATATTTACTATCCAGTTTCCTGATTTCTACCCCCTTTTTTATTACATCTCTTCTTCATACCTAATTTATGTTTTTATTTTGGTCTCATTTTATGTTATAGCATTCTTGTATTTTCTAGGTTTCTTATGGCAAATGAAACTGACCTTCAATTCAGAGGTTTTTAGCTGAGCTTTGGTTTTTAGTTCCTGATGTTCTTTACGACTGTTTGTTAAAGCACTTTGTAAACTTCTGTTTTTAAAAGTGCTATAAAAATAAAGTTGTTATTATTATTATTATTATTATTATTATTATTATTATTACGTGACTGTTGAGGGTTTTTGCTGTGTTTGCAGAGATGATGGAGTCTTGTTTAGCCGGGAAACCGGAGAGGGTGGGGCCGGTGGAGGTGAAAGACATCAGGAAGGATCTGCTCAGTGAATTTATCGCTCTGCCAGCACAGGTACATCCGTCTGTCTGTGAGCTTTTCTCTTGAACTGTGTGTTTATCTGTGTTTAAGTGAAGGTGGGTCTCAGTGGTCTCTGTTCTCTGTGTCATCAGGACTCGGTTCAGTCACAGTCAGAAAACCTGCAGGTCTACCTGAGGGTTCGACCTTTTACTGCAGCAGAGAGCGACAGTGAAGCTTCACAGGTAATAACCGATCACACACATCGCCGTGTTGGGGATTCACATATTTTTGCAGATGCTGATATTTTCACACTCACTGAGACCGATCCATGTCCATCATTGTCCCGCTGACAGGAGGGTGACTGACGGTAATGAATTGAGTGGGCGGGGTTTGAAGCAGAGGCTGCTGACGTGTTTGTCATCAGCATGT
>OY660882.1:25098174-25108174 GCA_962446985.1 Xyrichtys novacula | reverse complement strand
AAACGGCAGCGAGACTCTCTGGAGGACAAGGAGGAGGAGGAGAGAGCACCAGCAAAGAGGAGAGGTGAGAAGAGGAGGAGGAGGAGATGATGGAGGTGAAGGCTGTAAAGACTCGACTCTCATCTTTGATCTCCGTTCCTCTCAGTCCTCCTGGAGGAGGAGATCTGGAGGCTCCAGGAGGAAAACGACCAGAAAGAGGCGACCATCACCGAGCTCAGAGAGGGGGAGGAGAGGAGGAGGAGAGGGCTGGAGGAGGAGCTGAGGAGGCGAGAGGAGGAGGTGGAGGAGCTAAAGAAGGAGCAGGTGTTACTGGAGCAGAAGGTGCTGCAGCTGACAGGTAGGAGCTCCACCCTGAAACACCACCTGTCCAGACAAAAGTATGTGGACATTAGTACATTAGAGTGAATGGAGGAGCGTCCGGTTACTTTTTATAAGACTGATAAAAACACACAGAGGAGAGAAATCAAAACACCTTCAGCTTCTCAAACGTCCCGTCTGTCCTCGTCTCCTGTAGATCTGGACGAGTGTCCCAACTGTGCGTCGGTGTTCAGCTCTCTGGAGGCGGAGCAGAGAGAAACTTCCAGACTGACCAAGGAGAACAAAGCTCTGGTGAACGGGATCTTCCAGCTGCAGACTGAGGTACCTCCAAAACCAGAACCAGAACTCTCTGATGTCACTGAAACTCTTCCTCAGTCTCGCTCTGATCTTCTCCTTCCATCTGACCTCCTGAGACCTTCTCATCATGAAGACGTCTGAACCTTCTCTTCCTGTGTTTCCTCCTCTCAGGTCACCGATCTTCAGTCTCAGCTCCGACAGCAGACAGACACGTCAGACGGCCTCTCAGAGCAGCTCCAGACTGTGAGGACCCGCCTCCAAGACCTGGAGAGCCAATCGGAGGAGAAGACCAGCTCCATCAGCAGTTTGACGCAAGAGATGGAGCGTCTGAGACGAGAAATGAAGGTGGAGGGATGAACCTGAACTTGTTTAGTTTTCTTTAGTCTCTAACGATCTCCTACCCAAACTTCAGATCTTCACACAGACTGAGGAACATTAAAACATGATCCAGAACAGTAACCAGCAGAGAACCTCTGATCTTTGTTTCAGGACGAGGAGGATCGCAGCAGCAGCGTTTTCCACGCCACCATGGAGGAGCTGAAGAAGGAGAGTCAGGCGGCGCTGGAGAGAGCGGCTCAGAAATCCCAACAGATCCAGGAGCTGCAGGGAGAAAAGGCGGAGCTGGAGGAGAAGCTCCAACACAGGTAGACTGAACTACGGTGGCCTAGAAGGTTCTCCTGACGGCTGAAACGTCACAAACTCTCTGACTCTGTCCGTCCTCCTCCTGCAGTCATGACAGGTGTGTCCAGCTCACTGAGGACTTAGCCAATCAGAGGGCAGAGCTCTGCTGCCAGCTGGAGAGCGTGAGGGCGGAGCTTGAGTCAGAGGGCGGAGCTCTGCGGAATAGACTGAAGGAGATGGAGGAGAGGAGGAGGAACGAGGAGAGGGAGAGAGAAGGTGAGGAGAGAAAGGAGAGAGAGTCGAACAAACACGTCAAAGTGTCCTCTGTTACTGAGACTGTGTGTGTGTGTGTGTGTGTGTGTGTGTGTGTGTGTGTGTGTGTGTGTGTGTGTGTGTGTGTGTGTGTGTGTCAGAGAAAGACCAGCTCCTGGAGGAGACGCTGAGACAGACGGAGGCTCTGAGGAAAGGTAACTCCATCATCACTAACCTGATGTTCCTCCAACCGTCTGAGCAGATCTGAAGTTTGAGTTTCTCTCCGTCAGAGCTGGAGCGTCTGAGGGAGAACCTGGAGAGGGAGGAGGAGGAGGAGGAGGAGGAGGAGGAGGAGGAGAAGGAGAACAGGGAGGTGGAGGACAGGAAGCTGCCCATGGTGGAGGAGCTGAAGGAGGAGATCCAGAAACTGCAGGAGAGGAGGGAGAGAAAAAAGGAGGAGGGGAGGAGCAGGAGGAGGAAGAGCCGGGAGTTTGAGGCTGTGAGGAGAGAGATGGAGAGACTGCAGAGACTGAAGGAGGAGAAGAAGGAGGAGGCGCACCTGCAGAGGAGCACACAGGTGAGACCTTCATCATGGAAGAGTGACCTCCTGATCATCATCATCATCATCATCGTTATTGAGACTGAGTGTGTGTGTGTGTGTGTTCAGAGGTGCGGTGGGCGTGTCCTCACAGATCAGGTTTCTCCTCTGAGATCCAACATGGCCGACAGGAAGAAGACCCCCAAAACTTCAGGGAGGAAGAGGAAGAGCTGCGAGGTTCAGGTGACGAAGATTAAAGGAGCAGTTCACTGTTTTCAAACACACACCTGTGGGTCATTGTCTGACGAAGGTGTGTGTGTGTGTGTGTGTGTGTGTGTGTGTGTGTGTGTGTGTTTCAGGGTCTGGTGTTCAGTGAGAACAAGAGGAACCGACTGAGAAACACGAGAAACGACCAACAGGTGAGAAACCGTCTCGGTGGAGAACAGGTACACTCGCCACCACAGAGGTCACATGACTGAACACACACACTGAGCATGTGCATGCTGCTGTAGATCTCTGCACTCCTGTTAGTGGAGGCGGAACAGATGGCGACCCCCTAAGCTCCGCCTCCTCTCCTCTCTGATGGTCTAAATCCAAACGTTTCTCCTCAGTCGTGTTCGGTGTCCAAGGAGAAGAGAGACGGAGCTCTGCAGAAGATCGGAGAGCTGATCCAAAGTTCTCCCTCCATCCTGGGCAGCAAAGGTGAGACACTGATGTAATCCAGGAGTCTGTGTAGGTCCTGGTCCAGGTCTTTGTAGAGAGGGCAGCTGGACCGGTTCTTCAGGTTCTTGGAGATGTTTCACCTCAGGCAGAACGTCCCCAAGAACCTCAGGGAAGCCTCATAGTTATTTCCACCATCAAACAGGAGATAGAGAAGCTCTGAAGAAACTTTGATATTGATCTAAAGTTTATTGATCAGTATCAGTGATGATCAGCTGTGGTCAATAATGTAGAGTAGCGAGGACAGAGCCCTGAGGAACTCCACGTCTCCGTTTTATTAATGATGCAGTGAACTAACGAGAGTTAGACCTCACAGTCATGATTCTGTTGTTGTTGCACTGACAGTGTGGGCCAGCAGAGGGCGCTGCTGCTCAAACTCTGACCTCACTGATGCTCTGATAGTTTAACTCCAAACCTGTAAACTTCTCAAACTTTTGTCACTTTTAAAAACTTTTTAATAATCAATCATTTTATTTTTTCTCTCTGCAGCTAAAACCATCCTCAGTCTGGTCAGTGGACCTGAGGTCGTTACCGCGGCAACCAAACCCAAACGAGGGCGGAGGAAACTGTTTAAGAAGGACGCCGGGTCGCCCATGTTCGACTCCCCAGACGTGGTGAGAGACACACACACTGTGCTTGAGTTTGTATCTTTGTGAGGACCACAGACAGAATCAGTGTCAGTGAGGACAGAGAAAGTGCTGACTCAGCACTGATGACTGCAGTACCACAAACAACCACCAGGGTCCGTTTACTCAGACATCGTTCTGTTTCAGACCTCGGGGGCGGCGGCGGAGGAGAAGGAGAGCGCCCACATCATCATAAAGAGGCAGCTACGATCGAAAACCTGCAGGAAGTGATGAAGAGGAGGAGGAGGAGACCTTCATCTGTACAGTTTCTTCTTTTTTAGTTTGAATGTCAGGACTTTTTTATTTTCAATAAAGATGTGGGAGAACAGCTGATCAATCTTCATCTCACTTTATGAGAATAAAAACGATTCCCACTCGTCGCTCGGCTTCAGTTCAGTGTTTCTACGGTGGCTCAGAGGGTCCAAATACACCGACAGTCTGCACACTCAGATTCTAGTTACAGATGATTTAGATTTCTAAAGAAAAGGGTTTAAAAAGGGAAACCAGATCAACTCAGTAATCCAGATTACCCAAAAATCCAGATTAAAGCTTCAGATTAAAAGAACGTGTGACTGTCAGGAGATCGTGAGAATAATCCAACTTTATCTTCACTGTCATAACGAGGAGGGATCAGCTGATCCTGGATACGTTTATCATTCACTTATGAAAGAGGAAATCACCGAATGAAGTAATAATCTCCATATTGATCATTTTACAGACGCTGTAGTTCTTCTGTCTTAGCGTCTCGGTCTGATTGTATTTCCATGAAGAAATGATCATAAATGTTCTTCCTTGAGCTGCGGCACCCCGCTGTAGTCTGTAATGGACTGGCCTGAGGTCTCTCTACAGACAAGCATCTGCTGGAAGAGAGTAGGTGAGTTGTGTTTAGTCTCTTTGCTAAAGAAATGAGTCAAAGTTAAAAAGATGTTTGGTGTCTAGTACTATGTCTGTGACCCTATATGTCCTGTTGATGAAGTTAGGTGCTGTTCTGAGCATTATTTGTGGCTATAGAGTGGCGTTTTGGTTGGGGGCGTGTCTCTCTATATTTCTATCCTGCGGTCGTTACTAAAGTTGGTATAACTAGAGAAGTAAGCGGTCGACAACATTCATCTCTGGAGGGGGGGTCTAACTCGGGGTTACGGTGGGTTTGACCCTAAATTAATTTAACGACAGAATATCCCTTTAAGACGTTTTCTTCTCAGTTCGATCTCAGAATTCCGATCTTAAACTCGAATTGTCGTGTGAGGAAGCAGACAGGACGACTCTGTTGCACATTCAGACTTTATTCCATGTCCTCCTCTCACATTATTCAAAATCACATTTTTTCACCATAGAAATAAAAAAATTAAAGACCTTCAGCTGCAGGTCCAGGTCGGACCCCTGTAACTGGTCTGGACTTGTAGACCAGTTAAAGTCGTGGACTCGTCGGTCAAAGACTCGACACAGATTGAAAAACAAAAATAAATTTGACTCAAAAATTTTCCTGAACGTCAAAAACAAACAAAATATCTGTTATTATAAATCAGCTGTGATGAACTGGCACTTTTGGTTTTGGCGCCCCCTGTGGACGAATCAGGGAACATGTCATTCAGAGCTCAAGTCTTGGTAAGTCTGGGACACAAGAGTCCTCTTTTGGGTAGAAAAGCAGGTTCCCTGAAGTAAACCCGGTTAGACCCGGTCCAGGTT
This sequence comes from Xyrichtys novacula, assembly GCA_962446985.1. Taxonomy (NCBI): domain Eukaryota; kingdom Metazoa; phylum Chordata; class Actinopteri; order Labriformes; family Labridae; genus Xyrichtys; species Xyrichtys novacula. The sequence goes on along the minus strand of OY660882.1, from coordinate 25,103,116 downwards.
TTCTGTTTTTCTTAGTCTGAGTCTGTTTAACCAGAACCGGACCATCAGCTGTGATGATGAAGAACTGAAGGAGAACCAGGACAGAACCCTGAGGGACTCCACGTCTCAGTGTGTCCACACTGAGCTCTAGTCCGGTAATCTGGATCCAGACCAGTTCAGTACAAATCCTCAGCCCGGTCTCCAGCCGGTCCAGTACCAGGAACGCTCCATTAACTCTCAGAACCGAAGAGACTAGAAGGAGGCCTGATCCAGACCCCTCTGATCCTGAGACTCTGGGACCCAGTCAGACCTCAGAGTCATGGGTCCAGGTTTAGTTCTTCTGTGACCCTGAAGTTCCTGATCGTATCCCGGCCTCAGGGTCATTCTGATCCACGCGGCGTCCCTGCGTGGTCGCCATGGTTTCAGGGTTTTTGACCTGTGACATCACTGTGATCATGTGACTCTGGACACAAAGAGGCTCTTTGTAATGAAACAGATCTGATGGTCTGGTCCCGTGAAAACAAACGCTGAATTATTTTAACGATAAACAGACGAGAGGAAACGGATCTGACCTGAAACACGGCGAGCTCTGACCGCCGGAAACACGACAGACGGCTTCACCGTAAAAAAAGTCAGAAACTAAAGACAGGAGCGGATCTTACTGACTGTTATCTAAGAGTTTGAAATGATTCGATAAAGATAAAGTAAATACATTCTCTAGAATTTATTTCAATCATTTTGTTTTTTATCAGATTAAAAACAGACGAACATTTCCTCAGAGACGCCTTTCTCTCTGTTTCCTCTGGAGTTTATCGTGTTTATGAACGGCTTTGGTCTGAAAATCATCACAGGGTCATAAAAACGTGCGTCACAGTTTTCAGTCCACAGAGATTCATTCTGTTTTTATACACAAAGAAAATAAAACCGCTCCCTGATGATCGGCTCGGCGTCGTCTCACCTCACTGATTTATTCTCTGAAAATAAAAAACGTTTCCCTGCGTCATAAAAGTTCATTTTCTCTTTTCTTCAGCAGCGTTTCCTGAAGTCAAGAGGTCCTGGTGTCGGCTGAGAGGAACGCAAAGAATCACCATAAAGGTCCAATCTAACGGAAAGTTCTGGTTCTGAGTGAAAAACACGATAAGAAGCAGGACTTTGCAGAACTGACCCGGCCCTGGGTACATGACTTAGTCCTGATCTAAGTCCTGTACCTGAGGTAGTCGAGGTGTTTTTATCGGGGACTGAACGGTCCAATCAGCTGACCGGAACAGAGGAACGGAAAGAAGTCGGTGTAAATCGACACGTTAACTTGAATGGTTACGATCAGCTACGATCGGAGGATACGACCTTTTAGGAGACCATCAGGATGAAGGTGGAGGTCGGGGGGTTGAGTGTTTTTTTGTTTATGGACGTTTAAAACTCAAGAAAAAAAAACGTTTTATCTGCTGTAGTGAATTTAAAAATTTTAACATCATTCTAAACTTTTTAAACATTTCTTTGGTGGCGCCACTGAGTCATTTGGCCACGCCCACCTACTCAAACCAACTCAAACAAATCTCTCCAGGTGAATGTCGGCCTCGCTAAGAGACTGGACAAGAACCTCGAGCCCCTAAAACCGCCCTGATTGAGCTGTGAGGAGTCCAGTCTACGACGAAATCTAAAACCTGGACCGGACCGCCATGTTCTCCGACACTGAGTGAAAATTAAAAAAAGGTGTCGGGTTACAATTCAATAATCTGAGATTACAGATTTAAACATCGTCTGTGTTTCTCAGCTGACACCAGGGGGCGCTGTGCTGCAGAGGAAAAGTCAACCTGATATGTTTCACAATAAAAACCCGTAAAATAGAAATTTGTGCTACATCATTAAAGCTAACTTCCTGTTAGCGTCTCAGTCAACATTAGCACGCTTCATGAATTCTTCAAAAGTCCAGATGGTCGTCATGTGACCGAGCTTCGGAGTCTCTGTCTCCACACGGACGAGTCTTCACCGGGGAGACTAAAGTCCAGCTTTTCTCTCTTTTGTCGTCCGTTGTGTCGGTGAATCTGATTGGTCGATTCTTCTTAGACTATGAGGTCACACCCTGACTGATCGCCTCCTTGTTGAAAGTGATCCGGCACTCTGATTGGTCCGACAGAGGGAGGGGGAGGGGCTCAGGCTTGGTGTCCTGGGGGATGGCGGCCGACTTCAGGCGGCGGTGGCAGTGTCGAATCCCAGCAACGGTGGAGAGGGCGAGCGCACTGGCCAGCAGGGCGGCGCCACTCAGGAAGAAGGTGGCCGTGTAACTTCCTGTGACATCAACGAGCCAACCTGCAGAAAGAGAAGCAGATTTCCTGTCATCAGGTCAACGTGAGGTTATCATTCCTGACCAATCAGCTGCTGAGTCTGTCTGTTACATAAGGACGCCGTTATCTTCAGATGTTTCTCCTCGCCCTCAGTTATCAGGATTACATCACATCCTGCTGATGGATTCTCTCTGAACATCGTCTTCGCCTCACATCGACGTTTTTCAGAGGAAACATGTTTCCACACTGAGCTGACCTCAGATCAGCAAACAGAGGGCTGTCCAAACACCAGGAGGACACGGAGACGGCGTGGTGCGTTCACTGACAGCTGGGACAACAGCTCTCTTTAGTTCAACGTTTATCTAATCTTCTGTTTATGATGAAGTTTATTTTCATGTTAAAAGGTTTCACGTCTTTAAATCATCAGGATTTTAACTCTCCGACACCGATCAGGGATCGACTCGAACTTTGTTCACGTGTTCACCTGAGTTAAAAAAAGTGAGGAGCACAAAGAACTTTAGGGGTCGACCTTAGTACTGTTATTAGAAATCAGTTTTAGGTCTTTTGGTCACATGACAGTGAAGCTATTGAAGGAAAACAGCCTTTTCTGAGAACATCAACCGGTAATTTATTGACGGTCCCTTATTCAACACCGACGTTGACAGTGAGGGTGTCGAGTAGATTTAACCGCGCTGCTGTTGTTATTCCCGGTTATGGAGAGTGAGAAGACACCGGTAGATCCTCAGAGAATGTCCGTCAGATATCCAACCTGAAACTAACTTCACCGCCGTATTTACAGGAAAATATATCCAACCTAAAACTAACTTCACCGCCGTATTTACAGGAAAATATATCCAACCTGAAACTAACTTCACCGCCGTATTTACAGGAAAATATATCCAACCTGAAACTAACTTCACCGCCGTATTTACAGGAAAATATATCCAACCTGAAACTAACTTCACCGCCTTATTTACAGGAAAATATATCCAACCTGAAACTAACTTCACCGCCGTATTTACAGGAAAATATATCCAACCTAAAACTAACTTCACCGCCGTATTTACAGGAAAATATATCCAACCTGAAACTAACTTCACCGCCGTATTTACAGGAAAATATATCCAACCTGAAACTAACTTCACCGCCGTATTTACAGGAAAATATATCCAACCTGAAACTAACTTCACCGCCGTATTTACAGGTAAATATATCCAACCTGAAACTAACTTCACCGCCGTATTTACAGGAAAATATATCCAACCTGAAACTAACTTCACCGCCGTATTTACAGGAAAATATATCCAACCTAAAACTAACTTCACCGCCATATTTACAGGAAAATATATCCAACCTGAAACTAACTTCACCGCCGTATTTACGTAACTTGAATGGTTCCGATTAGCTACGATCGGAGGATGCGACCTTTTCGTAGATGTTCAGGATGAGATGGATATTGGGGGTTAACCTTCTTACCTCCAATTGGCGGGCTGACCAGGTAGGGGATGGCGTGAAGAAAGTAAACCACGCCCAGCGCAGAGGACAGGTACGGAGCTCCCACCAGGTCTGAGGTCACCACGGGGATCAGCGCCACGTACGCACCATCGAAGTACCCGTAGAGGACGGCGAAGGGTACGAGGAGAGCGAAGGAGCGGAGCAAAGGAGTGAAGAGGCAGCAGAGACCCTCCATCGCCACGGAGAAGATGTAGCACGCCAGACGGTACGGCTTCAAACACCTGAGAGAGGAGAAACCGTTTGAGAGTCCAGACTGAGAAACCGGGACAGAAACCCGGTCTGAGGGTCTTTCTTTGACCCCTAAACATGGACGCTGTTCTTTCAGTCGTACCGTCTGTCCGTCAACCAGCCGAAGGTGATGTTTCCCACGATGTCGATGACGCCCAGGATGGACATGAGGAAGGCGGCCTGCTGGTGGCTCACGCCCACGCTCAGAGCGTACGGCACCAGGTAGACGAAGGGCAGGCTGCAGCCGCTCGCCAGGAACAGGAAGGACACGGCCAGACCCAGGAAGTCCGGCAGCAGCAGGAAACGGTACTCCTTACTGGACAGGAACCAGGAGCTGAAGCACCGCCTCTTTTTTGGTAGAGGGGCGGGGCTTACGGGCAGCAGAGACTTTTCTGAGAGGAGGCGGGCCTCCGATTCTTTGGAGAGTTTCAGGGCGAGCTCCGCCTCGTGTGACGAGATGTTACCTGCATCAGGAGACAGACAGGTGAGCTTGTTGCTAGGCAACCATGAGACAGTTTCCATGAGACTGAAGCAGAGTGCTAGTCCAGGCAGGCGAGTCCATCAGAGTCCTAAATCCAGCAACAGTGAGTCTCTCACCTGGTTTTTCCTCGTCCCCCGTCTCCCCCTCCCCCTCCTCTTCCTCCTCCTGCACTCTGATTGGTCGCAGCAGCGCCCCGCAGACGCACAGGTTGGCCACGAAGGCGCTGAGGATGAGCAGCGCCCCCCTCCACGAGTACAGCTCGATGAGCAGCTGCACCGCCGGCGCCAGCACAAAGGTGCCTATCCCGCTGCCCGACATGGCGATGCCGTACGCCAACGCCTTCCTCCTGCCGAAGTAGCAGCCCACCATGGCGATGGCGGGCGTGTAACAGAGGGCGAAGCCGACACCTGGAGAGAGAGAGAGAGACGGCGCCGGTTAGGAAACACGGGGACAGAAA
>OY660882.1:25048174-25093174 GCA_962446985.1 Xyrichtys novacula | reverse complement strand
TCCAGAAGAACCAAACAGAAATCAGACTGAGAAGGATCAGAAACCCCCCCTCTGTCCCTGATTGAGAGTGTCCTCAGAGTCCAGGTGACCCGGGTCTGTCTCAGAAACGGGTTTTTAAAGCGTCTTGGGTCAATAAGTGACCAGCTGACCCTCAATCATTAACCGCCGTCCCTCTGTGGACTCTGGAGGGGACGGACCGGTCCACCCTCAAACCTCCACCGAGCGCTCCCTCTCTGAAGCATCAACAACACACAGTCTGCACCCACCCCCCACCCCCGGGGCCGGGACCAGGCGGGGCCATCGAGGACTGAGTCAGGTGTCAGGTGTCAGAGAATAAACACTCCAGACGAACAGGTCGAACGGGGCGGGATTTACAGCCGCCCCGCAGGTCCCAGCCCGGTTATTTATAACCGCAGAGACTGACAGGGTCACAAAAACCCGGAGAGGGGACCGGAGAGGGGACTGATGGAAGAACCGTTCTTTTGACTGAACCTTCAGAATCATTCAAACGATTCGTTCAAAGATTCGTTCATTGGATGACTCGTGTCGTTCATTCGCCGAGTCCTGAAGGAAGAATCACCCCCCCGCCCTGAAAAACTCACCTCTCTGTGTGTCTCCGAGCAGCACGCCGCTAAACGAGCGCGAGTCGTCGTTCTTTTATATGTCAGAAAAGTGGCGAGATTAAAAATAAAGATGTCAGCTGTAGCGAGGATTCAGAGACTTTTAAAGAATCAAATATCGTATTTCTTTAAATCGTCTGAAATTAAATCAGGAAAGTTTAAACACGTGTTTTAATGTAAAGGCGCCATAATGACCTGATTTATCTCAGTCAACCAACCGCTGCTCAGCAGGAAGTGAACCACGCTAAACCCCTCCCTCCTCCGCCTGAAGTCGTTCAAAGTCGTTCGTTTCGTTCACAGTCTGACTGATTCATGTCGTTCATTCGCTGTGAGTGAATCACGAGACTCCGCCCACCCGCTGGCTGGCTGTGAGTCGTTCGGCGTCAGTTCCACTCCTGACCGACACGCCGGGAACTGAGAGAGGAACCGTTCAGGTCTCAGAGTGATTCAGTTCATGTCAGCAGTTCTTTTGAACAAATCGTTCATGAACGACACAAACACTACTGCCGGGACCAGAACCAGAACAAAGCTTTAAACACCACAGCAAAGGTTCTGGTTCTGGTTTTTCAAAGAGCACTGGGGTCAGGTAGTCCGGGACCAGAACCAGGGGCCAAGACCTGCATGTGACCATTGATGCCCTGAGGTCAGAGTTGTTCCCGAACGATCGTTCAAAAAAAGATCGTTCATGATTCAGGCGAACATGAATGTATCGTTCTTTAATGACGTATGAACGCGTTGGTGTTGAACGCGCTCATTCTGGCGTCTGTGAGCGGCGTTCTAAACCCCGTTCACACGTGTGTCAGATGTCCAGAGTCTTCCAGGTGAAACCCCGGCTAAAACACGCCGTAAACAGGCCGTAACATTTAGAGGAAAGTCACCCAATCTGGCAACCTGTCTGTCACTCCGGTAAATACGTCAGTCGTCACGACTTCAGTAAACGTCAGGGTCAGGATCAGGGTCAAACAGAACCAGGATCGGGGTCAAACAGAACCAGGATCAGGGTCAAACAGAACCAGGATCAGGATCAGGGTCAAACAGAGCCAGGATCAGGGTAAAACAGAACCAGGATCAGGGTCAAACAGAACCAGGATCAGGGTCAAACAGAACCAGGATCAGGGTCAAACTGGGTCAGACGGGTCATGAGGAGGAGTTTCAGGTGTTCCAGGTTCCTGCAGGTTCCTGCAGGTTCTCAGGTCTTTGGTGACAGAAAAACCGGTTCAGCCCCTTCACAGGTGTGTGAGGTCGGTCTCAGGTGTTCTCCCACATATTTGACCCACTTCTGGAGGTCTGTGGACTGAACCGTCTGGTGAACTCTCACACAGATCTGTTACGGTCAGACGTTCATCGCTGAAGATCCACAAATAGATTTTAGCGCCGAGCTCTGAAAGTGAATCTGTCTCTGAAAAAAGTCACATTAGGCTTCACAAAGTTGCATCATTCAGGAAATCTGAAGACGTGGCGCCCTCTTGTGGCTCACCCACTCAGATATTTGAGAAGTCTTCTCAGGGATCTGGTCTACAGAGCAGATCTATGTGGAAACATTTCTACGATAATATGAAGAGAGAAAAGTCCGAATAATTCAGTCCAAGAACTTCTGCAGCAGAGACAGGGTTTAGGTCTCCACATGGACCTTAAAGTCCCTGAAAAACCCCCAAGGAGAGGAACCAGAGTCAGGAAAGGACAAAGTTTTAAAGCCTCAAACTTTAACAACAAATTCTGATGGTTTTTATAAGAACTTTGATTTTTTTCTCTGAAGTTTCCACTTTAATCAACAAAAAAAAAAAAAAATCAGAGTTTTGACTTTAATTAACAAAATTCAGAAAAAAATCATTTGAAAAAAGTGAGAATGCAAATTTAAAACTCAGAATTTTTCTTTAACTTTAAATCGAGACAGAAATTTAGATTTTTTTATATTCATCAAAAATATTGAGAAAAACATCAAAATCCTAAAAAGGTCTGATTTTTTACATTTTTTTAAAATGAATTTTAAAAAAGTCAGAAGTCTTTTAAAAAAGTCAAATTTCTATAAAAAAGTCTGAATCTTTACTTCAGAATCGTAAATTTTGACTATCATCTAGACTTTAAAGAAAATACTCAGTTTTATCATTTAAAACGGAATTTCGAGTAAAAAAAAATCTGATTCATTTTTTAATCTTTTATGAAACGTGAAGAAGAGAAAATATTCACCGAGGAATAAAGTCCAGATTTTAGTGGAAAATCTGAATTCTGACTCTTTTACATTAATTAATCGTTACTCTCTGACACCCACATGAGTTTTTTTAAATTCAGTAACTCTTGTTTTCTTTGTCTGAACTCAAAAGTCCGAGAACAGCTGATTCTCTTTGATTTAATCCGATTTTCACAATAAAGTCCATAAAACTGCGATTTTGAAGAACGTTTTAATAAAATAAGAGTTTCTTTCAAACTTTTCATTCAGAACTTAAAGTTTTTAAAAGTTTCTCTCAGTCTTTGATCATCTGGACCTCCATATTTGATCACTCAGGGATGAAGAATCTGGTTTTCATTAAATCCGGTTTAAATAATCGGCCGATTAATCATCACAGCAAAGAAAGGTTATCGACTTATATTTAAGGAGTGTGTTTGTGTATGTGTGTGTGTATACGTGTGTTTGTTGGTGTGTGTTGTCCTCACCTGCTGCACGCGCTGCAGAAGTTCCTGCTGCAGATGTTAGAGGGTCTCGCGCACTGACTCTCTCTCTCTCTCTCTCTCTCTCTCTCTCTCTCGTTTATCGGTTAATCGGTTAGTTGTCGGTAGTTGTTTGTTGTTTCGTCGCTCGGTGTTCAGTCTTCATCCTTAGAGACACGAGGCCAAACATGCCTGAAACAACTCCACCCTTCCCCCTCCCTGCTGCTCCCTCTCTCTCTCTCTCTCTCTCTCTCTCTCTCTCTCTCTCTCTCTCTCCTTTTTCTCCTCCTCTCGTCTGTTTTGGATTTTCTCATTTCCTGCTCTGATTGAAAGCCTCTCTCTCTCTCTCTCTCTCTCTCTCTCTCTCTTGTAAACAGTAAACAGTGAGTCAGCTCTGATTTTTAACTCAGCTGTAATAAAGTGCTCAGACTTCAACAACAAAGTTTCATAAATTCTCTTCTTCAGCTGAATAATTGAACCTGCTCTCATTCATCTGTTTGTGTTTAGTTTCTTAAATTGGAGTTTTATCTATTATTTAATTGAGGTTTAATTGGTTGTAAAGCTTCATGGTGTTCCAAACTTTCTGACAGATTCATATTAATGTGTAAAAAAAGTGACATTTATGTTTTTAATGTTTAGTGTCTTCAGTTCAATTAAACACTTTGAAACATGTTTTTATGAGTCTGCAGCTTAACGAGCAAAAAGAAAAAAACTCAGTCCATAACAAACTCCAATAACAATCATATCATATCATAATACTTCATAGTTCATATCGTATCATATCATATCGTATGGCATCATATCATATAGTATATCATACCGTATTGTATCATATCATATGGTATATTGTATCATATCACAAAGTATATCATAGCATATATCTCATATTATATTGTATATCATATTATATCATGATGTATTGTACCATATCTTATATCGTATCATATCATGCATTGTATCATAAGGTATCATATCGTATTATATGTTATCGTATCGTATCGTATATCTATCATATTGTTCCATCTCACTAGCAGTCAGTGTCACTGATTCCTTTCTTGTGGTTCCACAGAGGTCAGTTTTGGGTCCTCTGCTCTTCAGTTTGTTTGTTAAAGACCCTCTGAGATGGTGTCCTTCCAATGTTTGATGATGATGCAGTTTTCTATGTTTATATCCAGGAACTGATTTACGGCGGAACTAATGTGTCTCAGTGTGTCGAGAGCTCTCATCTCTAAAACTGTTTGTACTTTTAAAAAGAGCGAAACGACGACGACGACAGTGATCCGAACATTTTTGTTTGTCGTTAGAAACAACTTCAGCTCAGAGTTTTACTCACAGGGATTATTCCACATGTCTGATCAGCTGAGTGACTGAAAGGATCGATCAACAGGCTTCAAGAGTTCGGGATCAGAAACTGAAAACATGAGCGTCTAAACTGGGACACCACGATGATAAAAGACACTGATCCTGTACTTGCTGATAAACTCTAACATGATCAAACTCCAGAACCAGAACCAGAACCACTTCAAGAGTTAGTTAAAGAAACTCGAGTCGATCAACCAGAGGAGCAGGTCTCAGTGTTTCTGATTAAAGAAGAATTATTCTGCTCCGTTTTTTTTTCTCTGATTTCCAAGATAATCTTTTTTTTATTCATTTAGAAAAATAAGTTCGTCGGTTTTTGACACAGAGTTATTTTGTAATTCTGAGAAAATTATTTTATTTAAAAGGAAAAAAATATTGATAACATTTTCTGAAAAAGATCCAGTGAGAGCAGAAAAAACCGCTGTAATATTTGTCTAAAGTGAATGAGTTATACTTTCATAGGAGTGACTTTGCCTTTCAGCTTTTATTTTGGAAAGGACTGAACGGAAGTCGTAGTTCAGCAGGTTTTAGTGAACGTTATGAAACAAACTCAGTTTTTATAAAATATGATTAACAGACCGGATAAAATAAAAGTTTAAATATTTTTTTAATTGTGGTTTTTGTCGATGTTTTTTATTTTTGTCTTTTTTTAAATCTTTATTTGAACTCTTGGATATTTTTTGTTTGTCCACTGAGGTTGACGTCATCCGTGAGGTCAAAGTTCAGGAACCCGGAACATCAACAAAGCAAACAAAGGCGGCAGGAGTGAAGCTGGTTCTGTCAAACCCGGTTCGGTTCTCCGGTCTGTTCCTCCGGTCCCGCCGTCATGTTCTCCGTCAGAAACAGCCTCGGCCTGGTTCTGGTTCTGACCCGCCTCTCCTGCACTTCTGTGTCGGTCCCGGATATCGCCGTTTACTTTGGAACCAAATCCCGGTACGAGGAGGTGCACCCGAACCTGCTGCGGGACCCGACCTCCATCAACAGCTCCATCCTCAGACCCCCGCCCTCGGAGCGCTGCACCCCGGTCCACCTGACCGCCGTCATCCGGCACGGAACCCGGTACCCGACCACCAAGAACATCCGCAGGATCCGGAACCTGAGCCAACTGGTCCGGACCGAGTCCTCCAGAACCTCCGCGGGGTCCGGGGGTTCGGCAGGCCGGCTTCACGAGATCCAGAACAGCTGGGACATGTGGTACACGGACGAGATGGACGGTCAGAACCGAACCGAACTCTGAGAACAACAACAATAATATTAATAATAATAATAATGATAATCAATCTATTTAAAATAATTCTGATAAAATGATGTTTAAAACAATTAAAGTTGAGATCAATACAAAAATAATCAGTTACTTTTTAATTATTGATTATATTTAAAACTTTATTTAAAAGGATTTTTGTAAAACGGTATTTAAAAGATAATAATTACAATAAAGCCAAATTTAAAACAAGAATAAAATAAAACTACATTTGAAATGATCATGACAATAATACAATAATTATTTCTATTATTATAATTGTAAAAATATATTTTAAATCATAATTCTAATGAAACTATATTTTAATATAATATTTAATATAGTTTATTTTTAATTATTTTAGAGGCAGTTTCATCAAAATTATTAAATTCCAACAAACTTTACAGACTTTTATGTCTGATTATCAGAGGAAATAAAAACAGCTTTAATGATTATTCATCTCTCCTCTCTCCTCTCTCTCTCTCCTCCTCCTCCTCAGGTCAGTTGGTGATGAAGGGTAGGGAGGACCTCCGTCGGTTGGCGAAGCGTCTCCTCGCCTTGTTCCCGTCGCTCCTCTCTGAGGAGAACCAGAGGAGGATCAGTCTGAGGAGCAGCTCCAAACATCGCTGTATCAGCAGTGTGGAGGCGTTCCAGGAGGGTCTGCAGGAGGTCTGGAACCACAGAGGTGAACCGGACCTCATGTTTCAGTCCAGTACCAGGTCCAAACAGGTCCAAACAGGTCCAAACAGGTCCAAACAGGTCCTCCTCCTCTAACGTCCAACAACTACATCAGAACCAGAAACAGCTCTCAGCCAATCAGAGCCCTCCTGGGAGGAGGAGGTCTCCTATCATGCTCTGAGGGGACAAGGAGAGAGGGAACAAGGAGAGAGGAAACGAGGAGATAGGGAACAAGAGGAGACAGAACAAGGGGAGAGGGAACAAGGACAAAGAGCAAGGAAAGAGAACAACGAGAGAGAGAAAAGGAGAGAGGGAACAAGAAGAGAGGGAACAAGGAGAGAGGGAACAAGAAGAGAGGGAACAAGGAGAGAGTTTGTCTTCATTGAATATAAAGTTTAGTCTTAATTTAAACTCGTCCAAATCTCTCCCTCTCTCTGTCTCTCTCTCTCTCTCTCTCCTCTCTCTCTCTCTCTCTCTCTCTCTCTCTCTCCCTCTCTCTCCCTCTCTCTCTCTCTCACTCTCTCTGTCTGTGCAGAGGTGCAGTACCGCCATGAGGTCGATGACGAGCTGATGCGTTTCTTTGAGCGTTGCCGTGGTTTCGTGGAGGGCGTGGAAAACAACCGGACGGCGCTGCTGGAGGTGGAGAAGTTCAAACACGGCGAGGAGATGGAGCGAGTGAGGAGGAGGATGGCCGAGAAACTGGGCCTCCCTCACCAACGGCTCACACCGGGTCAGACACGCACACACACACACGCACACACACACACACACACACACACACACACACACACACTCACACACACTGAGGACTGGTGTGTGTGAGTGTTTCACACTGAAGTTTGTCCCTCTCTGCCTCCTGTAGAGTTGGTTGAAGCGGCGTTCTTCTTGTGTTCCTACGAGCTCGCCATCAAGTCTGTCCACTCGCCGTGGTGCTTCCTGTTTGATGAGAGCGACGCAAAGGTACACACACACACACACACACACACACACACACACACACACATACACACACACACACATTAAAGATAGTATAGGTGATTTTAAAGGGAGTTTAAGGACTCAAAGTGGTTTAAGGACAGAGGGAACAAGGAGAGAGAGTGAGGAGAGAGGGAACAAGGATATAGAGCAAGAAGAAAAGGGAACAAGGAGAGAGGGAACAAAGAAGTCCAATCAGCATCCAGCTCTGAACCCACCTTTACCTGGGAGGGTGACATCATCGAACCCTGACCCTAATGAACCCAGCAGACCCGGGTCAGGGTCTCCTTGTTCTCCCTGTTCTCCTGGTCCCCCTGGTTCTCCTCAGGTGTGTGAAGTTCTCCCTGAACTCTGTCTGCAGGTGTTGGAGTATAAGTCGGACCTGAAGCAGTACTGGAAACGCTCTCATGGTCATGTGATCAGCAGTCTGTCCAGCTGTCCTCTCTTCCATCACATCTTCAGGACGCTGGACAAAGCCGGGCGTCCTCGCAGGTGAGTGACGGTCTCCTTTAAGAGGGGGAGGAGTCACCTGACGAGGGATCAGCTGTTTGATCAGCTGTTTTCATTTACTCATAAAAACAATCAAAAACCCAAATTCAGTTCCTCGCTCTTAATTTGAAAGGACAGAACTGGAAACTGAACTAACGATGTCACTTCCTGCAGGTCCACGGACGCCGTTCCTGAGCCCGCCTCCATCCTGGTGGGTCACGCCGAGACGATCCTCCCCCTTCTGTCCCTGCTGGGACTCTACAAGGACCAGACTCCGCCCACCGCCAGCAACTACCGCTCACAGCACGGTACGAAGTCTGTGGGTCTGGAGTCAGAACCAGAACCAGAACCAGAACCAGAATCAGAACCAGAACGCCCTTTATTTTCTTTATATAGAAGAACATCGAGATCAGAGAGCGTCTCCTTTTTCAGGGCAATAAGTTAAAAAAAAGAAAAACAGACGGAAATAAAAAAATCTTTTTTGAGGATTTGAATCTTCAAACTTCGTCGAGTCGAGGGTTCGAGTTTTGACTTTGAGTTTTCATTTCCAAGTTTGAATTTTAGTTTTTCTCGGTTTTATCGACTCTTCTTCGTCTTTACTGAATCCTGAAACCCTCAATGACTCCGCCCCCTCTCTGTGATGAACTTCCTGTCCTGTGTCTCTCCCCCGTGTCTCTCTCCTGTTTCTCTCACCCGTGTCTCTCTCCTGTCGCGTCTCACAGGCAGAAGTTTCCGGACCAGTCGGATCGTCCCGTACGCCGCTAACGTCCTCTTCGTTCTGTACGATTGTCAGCGAGGGCCGCGTCTGCAGCTGCTCATCAACGAGACGCCGGTTCGATTCCCGGGTCTAGAGAAAGAGGACGCGCCGCTGTACCGGGACGTCAGACTAACATACCGCCACCTGCTGGACGGCTGTGACTTTGAGAGGGAGTGTGAGGGGAGGAGCGGTGGGCGTGGACCCAACATCGAGCTCTGAGCGGAGACACAGGTCAGCTGATCCAGTCCGAACCAGAACCCTCCTCAGACCGCAGCCTTAACCACCTTTAGAATAAACATAAGCCCCGCCCACTGCTATGAGTGTCCAATCACAGCCCAACAGCAGTCAGTCCAGTGAGACTCTGTCCGTTTAGGTTTAAAGAGGGTCACATGACCTCCTCTCCTTTAGCGCCCTCTGCTGGACGCTGCAGGAACTGACCACAGGTTATTGTTTTGAAACGTCCACTTCCTGTTTGTCATCACGCACAGTCACGAACCAATCAGCCTGTTCAGCGCTGCCATCCTACCTGCTGATTGGCTGCTGACCCTCAGTGTCATGAAACCTGGTTTCTGTGGTCTGGTTCTGGGGTCGTATGGAGGTCTGGACCGGTTCTGAGTGCCGGTCAGTTTTTTGTTTTCAGGGTTTCGGGTTTTTCCTTCCTGAGTTTTTATTCCGGACTCTAAAAACCTCCAAACAGGAACAGGAAGTCACTGAGCTCCAGGGCCGTGTCCAGACTTTCAGACTGGGGGGCCCTGACTCATGGGGGGGGCCGATCTTTATTTAATGAGCTGGTGAAGAACAGATGAATCCTCCTAAATTTAAACCCTGGATGACGGATTTAAAAGAACATTTGCTTAAAGTTTTTTTTCTTGTAAATCTTGTTATGAAAACGACTTTTCTAGTTTCAAATCTCAGTTCAATTCACATTTTTTTCTGCTAAATTTACATTTCAGTCGTTTTATGAATTTATTCAGGAGAATTGAAACTTTTTCTACAGTTTTTTTTTCTCTTTTTTAATTTAATCATAAATTTTGTTTATTTTCTGAAGTTTGAAGCTTTAATTCTAATTTTACCAGATTATTCAGGACTGTAATCTTGTCAAAGACTCTTTAGGATTATTTTTAATTGTAAATATGTAAATGAAAAATTTTCCTCAAAAATGTACGACTTTATTCTTGTAAATCTAGATTTGTGGTCACGGGTTTATTTCCTTTACTGCATGACTTTATTTTAGGGGATCGGTCGTGTCAATCACAAACTATATGACTTCTATGATGAATTGATTGATTGATTAATTGAGTTTATTCCCGTTAATGACTCTTCTTGTTGATTGATAGTTGAATGTTTGCCTTTGAACTTTATTCCTGTAAAAACTTGATTCTTGTGAATGATCTAGGTTGACGTATTTCTACATTTTTAAATACAAACTAGTGTCTGACTTTGACAGTAAAGATACTGTCAGCGATTTTTAGTTGCTTTAAACTGAAGTCCCGCCTTTGTCAGGGCAAGTAGCCAATCATAGATCAGGATACTTGGGCCCCTTTTTGGCCACGCCCCCTGACTGAGCAGACTGACTCAGATAATGATAGCATGCTAACACTTTAGCCTTTCAAAATAAAACATAAACAATAGTACGACTGACATGGACAGACCTGAGTGTGTCAGTGTCTGTGAGCCGAGTGTCATCCTAGATCACTCTGACCTGATCTGAACACTGACATAGATCTAGACAAAGAGAAATGATGTTTTAGTCCCTCCTGATTGGACGAATGTTTTAGTCTCAGGTCATCAGAGTTTGATCAGCTGGACTAGATCTGACAGAAGACACCGACACTGCTGTCTGTGAGACCTGCTGAATACTAAACAAAACTAGAGTTTCACCATGACAACAAACTAACCACAGAGTCGACAGGCAGAGGGGCGAGGATAGAGCAGCCTGAGACACACTGACGTTTTTATCACAGAGTCAACAGGCAGAGGGGCGATGATAGAGCAGCCTGAGACACACTGACATTTTTATCACAGAGTCAACAGGTAGAGTGGAATTGATAGAGCAGCCTGAGACACACTGATGTTTTAACAACAGAGTCGACAGGTAGAGGGGCCATGATAGAGCAGCCTGAGACACACTGACATTTTTATCACAGAGTCAACAGGTAGAGTGGAATTGATAGAGCAGCCTGAGACACACTGATGTTTTAACAACAGAGTCGACAGGTAGAGGGGCCATGATAGAGCAGCCTGAGACACACTGACATTTTTATCACAGAGTCAACAGGTAGAGTGGAATTGATAGAGCAGCCTGAGACACACTGATGTTTTAACAACAGAGTCGACAGGTAGAGGGGCCATGATAGAGCAGCTGTGTCTGTTGTTTGTCTCTGTGGTCGTAGAGTTTGTGTCGTTCTCTGACTCTAGTACCCTCTCTGGTTTTGTTTTCTGACTCGATTGATTAACCTTTCCTCTTTAACGGAGTCTGATCGTTTATCTGATTTCCGTGTTTTTACCTCCTTAAACTTTCGTTCATTCCCGATGTTCGTGTCGAATCACTGACCGATGAGTCGCTGTAGACAAACGTCCGTTCGCTCCTGATTTTTGCGGTCCGGCTGACTGACGCTCAGAGTTTGAGTTTCCTGTGTTTGTGCTGATTTAGGTGAACTGACCCTTTACTATTGAACTCGTTAGTCTGCTGTTAATTAGTGGGTTAGAGAGATGATGGGTTTTTAGGGATGGTACTGCAGGGTTGGTTCTGACCCGGCTCTTTTCAGGGTTCTTAAAGGTTCTTATTTATTCGGTTGGATCTTCTTGTGACGACTCCGATCCTTTAGACTTGATTTTCTGTCGTCGTTTGGATTCTGTCGTAGTTTTTGGTCTCAGAGCTGAAGTTCCTCCCACAGCCACCAGGTGCTGCTGAGTCCAGCACTTCTTCCTGTTAGAGGGAGAACTTCACAATAAGAGTCTCAGAGACCTAAACCTTCAGTTTAGTCTTCAGGGTGAGAGCTTCTTCTTCTTCTTTATTTTTACGTCTTTGTGCCAAATGTTGGTCGCTCAGCTTTTATCGTTTCCTGTTTACTTGAAATCAGTTTCCTCTTTCACTCTGTGCTTTTATTTTCTTTCACTTCCTGTTTCTGCTGAATGATGGATGCCAAATGTTTTGAATCAAAAAGCTTTAATAAAAATTTTTCACCTGAAACTCGACAAAATGTTTCTGAACATTCATTCAACCTGACGAGAGCGCGGAATCGACCTTTAATTTGAAAGACGACTTTTAATTTTACAAAGAGGAGAAAATGAAACTGAAAAACTGAGACGATGATCAGGTCTACAGAGGACCACAGAGGATCTGGGAGGTCCTCTGTTAGTTCCTGTTCAGTCCCTCTGGTACCTCGAGGACTCTTTACAGGATTTACCCTCAAAAACTCAGTCCTGGTCTCTGAAAACCCTCATTTTAGACTCACCGCTACTGTCTCTTTAAGAAGAAAACAAGGGTTCCTTCATTTGGGACCCATCTTTGTGGAACCCAGGATCCAGAGCCAGTTTCCTCCTCCACTGTTGCCGTAGGACAAACTCGTGTTTCTTCAGTAAAAATGACAGACGATAAAGTATTTGAAGTATTTTCGCTCACAGACGTTATTTTAACCTTCGAAACTGAAACTTTCTCTCAAAAGTTGTTTTTTTTGGCGTTTTGTGACGATGATTTCGACAGTCGAGGTTTTTTAAAGTCTTTTCTGTTCGACACTGAAATCGTTTCTTTCCTCTGAAACTTTTTCATGAAACTTCGTCTCCAGAAACTTTTATTCAAAATAATCTCATATTTCTCAGTGATGGTTTTTTCCCCCTAAAGGCAGACTAAGAGGACTTTTATTCTGAAAGTCTTTTTCTTAGAAACCTCTGAAGACTAAATATTAGAAAGTCTTTTTTTATTAAAGACGAGCACACATCCTGATATTCTCTTTTATTTCATCATCCATCAGTTTTTATTTTACAACAGACTGTAAAAAAAAACAAAAACACGGTTCTGCTCTCGGACTCTTTATCTTTGGAGACGTTACGACTTCATGAACCTGTCGGAGGAGTTTTCATAAAACAAAAAAACTGTCAGTTCAGTTTTTATTAAAAACCGAATCAGGATCTTCATCGAGTAAACATGACTGAAAAGTTCTGCTTCCATTTGATGGAGTTTGAACTTTTTTAATTGACTGTAAAATAAGTTAAAAGAGGAAAAAGTTCAAACAGAGAATCTCAGGTGAGAAAAACCTGGATCAGGTCTTCAGAGGTCCATTTAGACTCATTACAGCTGTCTGTATGACAGAGAGAGTTCAGACCAGACTGGGGGGTTTTCACCACCCACCTGGACTGTTGAGGGTCATGCATTTCCTGTTGTTTTGGCGCCCCCCTGTGGACACAGTAACAGCTAAACGTGACGCTCACTGAGACTTTCACTTCTGCTGAACTGAAGGCAAAAACAGATTCAAACCCAGACCCACTCTGATAAAAGTTCAACTAAACAAGAAAAGAAACGTTTGGGTGAGTTTATTTACAGCGGCGAAGCTCGGGAGGAAGTTCAACTTCGACTTTCAGAAACAGAACGGCGAGTTTTTGATTCTGTTCCTGAAAGCATCACGATCAGCTGGTTCATAAAAAAACACAAAGCAGTGGCACATGATGAACATCTTTAAACACATGTAGAGACAACAGCAGGTCAGTGTGTGTGTGTGTGTGTGTGTGTGTGTGTGTGTGTGTGTGAGTGTGTGTGTGTGAGGTTAGTCCAGAGCGGCGTGCAGCAGGACGCTCTGTCCGCCCGCTGATTTGGATTTCTTCATCTTACTGATGGCCTTCTGGAGGTCATTCTGATGGATGGGACGAATGTAGTCTTCTTCTGATGGACTGAGAGAGAGAGAGAGAGAGGGCGAGCGAGAGAGAGAGAGAGCGAGAGAGAGAGAGAGAGAGAGAGGGAGGGTGAGAGAGAGAGAGAGAGAGAGAGAGAGAGAGAGAGAGAGAGAGAGAGAGAGAGAGAGAGAGAGAGAGAGAGAGAGAGAGAGAGAGAGAGAGAGACACACACATTAGAAGCAGAAACAGAAAGCTCCAAATGAATCGACCTTTCCGCTGACGATGGCGTGTTTGGCGTCTCTGGCGTGAAGTGGACCGGTACCTGTCGCTCTGAGTGTGGACGAAGTCTCGGACACACAGCAGCGCAGCATCACGACACATCTCTCTGAGGTCACTTCCTGAAAAACCGTCTGTTTCTTTGGCGACGTCCATGAGGTCGACGGACATGTCCACCTGCAGAGAGACGGAGACAGAGTAAAGACGAGTCAGTCGGACCTCCAGGCTGAAGAACCCGAGAAGGTTCTGAGTGATGTTCACGGAGCTGAAGGACATGTTCCACTCACACTCTCGTTCTCCAGGATGAGTTTGAGGATCTGCTCCCTCTGCCTCATGCTCTGAAGGAAACAAAGACACTGAAGGTCAGGACCAGAGAGAGAGAGAGAGAGAGAGAGAGAGAGAGAGAGAGAGAGAGGAGAGAGAGAGAGAGAGAGAGAGAGAGAGAGAGAGAGAGAGAGAGAGAGAGAGAGAGAGAGAGAGAGAGAGAGAGAGAGAGAGAGAGAGAGAGAGAGAGAGAGAGAGAGAGAGAGAGAGAGAGAGAGAGAGAGAGAGAGAGAGAGAGAGAGAGAGAGAGAGAGAGAGAGAGAGAGAGAGACAGAGAGACAGAGAGAGAGAGAGAGAGAGAGAGAGAGAGAGAGAGAGAGAGAGAGAGAGAGAGAGAGAGAGAGAGAGAGAGAGAGAGAGAGAGAGAGAGAGAGAGAGAGAGAGAGAGAGAGAGAGAGAGAGAGAGAGAGAGAGAGAGAGAGAGAGAGAGAGAGAGAGAGAGAGAGAGAGAGAGAAGAGAGAGAGAGAGAGAGAGAGAGAGAGAGAGAGAGAGAGAGAGAGAGAGAGAGAGAGAGAGAGAGAGAGAGAGAGAGAGAGAGAGAGAGAGAGAGAGAGAGAGAGAGAGAGAGAGAGAGAGAGAGAGAGAGAGAGAGAGAGAGAGAGAGAGAGAGACAGAGAGAGAGAGAGAGCGAGAGAGAGGGAGAGAGAGAGAGAGAGAGCGAGAGAGAGAGAGAGAGAGAGAGAGAGAGAGAGAGAGAGAGAGAGAGAGAGAGAGAGAGAGAGAGAGAGAGAGAGAGAGAGAGAGAGAGAGGGAGAGAGGGAGAGGGAGAGAGAGAGAGAGAGAGAGAGAGAGAGAGCGAGCACGTACAGGCTGGTTGATGTGGAACCTGGTGGGCATCCTCCTCAAGATGGCAGAGTCCAGGTCCTGAGGTCTGTTAGTGGCTCCCATTATGATCACCTGTGGTACAGACAGTGTTATCATCATAATAATAATATAAATATTATTATATTCAGTTATCATTATCTATTTTTATTATAATTATTATTGTTATCATTTCTATTATCATTAATAATAATGCGACAGTGTGACATCATCATCCTCACTGACTCTCACCTCGTTGGTTTTTACTCTCTGACTCGCTCTTCAGCTGAATTTTAAAAACTGTTTCTGAGACACACTGTAACGCCGCCCCTGCCGCCATCATGAGGTCGTTTAAAGAGGTCATGATTGAAGGTACATGAAGGTGAGACCCCCTACAGTCAGACCGCAGAGCTTCACCTCATTTAATAAAAACACACTCAGGGACGTCTTACCTGGCAGTGGTGGTCCGTGTCCAGGCCGTCCCACAGACTCATGAACTGAGCCTTCATCATGGCGGTGGCCTCATGGTCCGAGCTGGACCGGCTCCTCAGGAACGAGTCTGGACCAACAAACAGTCATGGTCACCCGTCTGTGTGTGTGTGTGTGTGTGTGTGTGTGTGTGTGTGTGTGTGCGTGCGTCGTACCGATCTCGTCCACAAAGATGATTGACGGCTGCAGTTTAACAGCCAATGAGAAGACGGCGGCGGCGAGTTTCTGGGACTCTCCGTACCATTTGTCCGTCAGCGTGCTCGGCTGCAGGTTGATGAAACGAAACCCCGCCTCCTTAGCTGTCGCCTTAGCGATCAGGGTCTTACCGCAGCCCGGAGGCCCATACAGCAGCACGCCTGTTACCATGACGACAGAAGAGGTTATGGTCTGTCCTCACCTTTCCTTATTCTCTTCATCCCTCAGCTTCCTTCTCTCCTTTCCTACTGTCTAGTTCCTTCATCCTTCTCTCCTATCTCCTTTTTCCTATCTCCTTCCTCCTTCATATTCTCTTTCTTTCCTTCTTTCCTCACTTGCATCCTTTTCCATGTTTTCCTTCCCTCCTCCATCCTTCTCTCCCCCCTCATGACCTTCAGAATGACCTCTGACCTTTAGGAGGCTGCAGCAGTCTCGAACCCTGGAACAGGTGTCTCTTCTGAACAGGTAAGATGACCGTCTCCTTCAGCTCTGTGATCACCTCGTCCAGACCGGCGATGTCCCTCCATGTGATCTACACACACACACACACGCACACACACACACACGCACACACGCACACACACACACACACCTCTTTTATTAACAGGTAGCTGACCGGTCATTTTTGGACATTATGATGTAATAGTATCATCGCTGTGGGCAACTAGGGTTACCATGACAACAGTATAATAACCCCTGGATGAACGAACAGTGAGATGTTCATCGCAGTGAGGCGCAGTCGCATCACAAACGTTTGTATCGGACCGCCGACATGAATCGCTGTATTTTGACATCCTTACTACACAAACATCATAGATCGACCCCTCAATGCATCATGGGTACTCTGAGGTTTCCGTAACCCGCCTCTCTCCTCTCTGACTTACCTGCATGCTGAGCGGGTCGACCAGGTGGGCGGCGATGCTCATCTCGTACTCCGACAGCTTCACGTTCTTCACGCCGATCTGACGCATCAGCTTCTCCGCCTGAAAGAGAGCGAACCGTCAGGTCCGTCAGCGCCGTGTGGCGGTCCAGGATTCTGGACTCCTGCTGTAACACCGACCCCCACAGGAGTCCAGAGACACTCACCTGTTTCTGAGCCTCCAACTTCTGCTTCCTGGTGGGGTCGATGGCGTCCACCATCCACTTGATGGTGAAGTAGGTGACGGCGCCGAAGATGGTGAGGCGGAAGAGCAGACCGATGACCTCGTTCCTGCCCAGAGGACGGGCGATGTTCTCCGCTGGGACCTCCCTCAGCACCATGGTCAGGGCGGGGGACGGCAGGAAGTACACACGAGGCTGCACACACACACACACACACACGCGCACACACACACACGCACACACACACACACAAACAGAAACCAAAAGTGATGAGCAGCAGCTCTGAAGGACTTTCTCTTTCTCTTCCAAACAGGCTCCATGTCAGACCGACTCTGTCTCCGTCTCTCAGTGGACCTGGACGATTTTTGTATGATGCTAGAGGGAGGTCCCGCCTCCTTTGCCTCTGATTGGCTAGAAGTGCTGGGCTCTGATTGGTTATTCCTTACGGCTGTGAAACCTCATCGTCTGTCGGGTTCGGGTTATTCTGCGTTCGAGTTTCCTCTGGAGTCAAAAGTCCGAGTGAAAATGACGTCACACCCGAGTAACGAACGTTTCAGTTACAAAGTCGGAAAAAAGCGAGATTTGAAACAAGATGGCTACACCTACGAACGTTATTTCAACAGTTGCCTTACATTCAGTCATGGTAAACGCTAAAATAACTTTCGTAGATGTCGCCATCTTCTTTCCAATTTGGCTTTTTCCGACTTTGTAACTAAACTGCTAAATCGGCTCAGACTTCCGATGTAACTCAAACGCAGTGTGTTAAATTAGGAGATCCAGAATAGCGATAATGTTCTGTTCGCTGGCCTGCACTCGGGTTCAGCGTGTGATGACGTTTCACAGCCAATCAGAGGCGAAGGGGGCGGGACCTTCCCCTACCACCCTCCAAAACTCTTCTCCCCAGGACAGCTGTGATGTTACTGAGGTGGTTCAACAGAGAGTGACTGAGTGAATCAATGAGTGAGTGAAGGAGAGATCCATGTAAAGGTCTCTGATTCAGGACTTTCTACATTCTGGTCCAGTATTATTCTGAGTCATGGACTCCCAGGACCCGGGTCTGCTGGTCTCGGTGGTCCTACCTGTCCAGGTGTGGTACCTCAGAACAGTGAACCCCCTCACAGACCGTTAGACCTCCTCCTCGGACCCTCAGAGGTCCCCGGGCCACAGTTTGGACCCCTCAGTTCTGGGTTAGCTTTAGCATTAGCTTGACCTTCCGCGCTCTCCGTCACAAACAGAGCGGCTCCTGACCGGATAAACCGGAACCTGATACCCCCAGTAACCCCTCTAAGAGGTCCAGTAAAACCCCGACAGACGGACTGAAGACAGAGTCCGTCTGTCCGTTTGGACCGGACCCCGTCTTACCTCCGGAACCAGGACAGGGATCGATCCTCTTCGGTTTAGCCTTCTTCTTCTATGGTGGTGCTCGGTGCAGGCTGCGGTTTGACTTCTTCTACGTTTATCCGAGCTGTAGTTTCAGACTCACTATCGCCACCTACAGCTGTGGATGTCCGCCAGGAAGGAGAGAAGGGAGGAAGGAGGGGAAGGTAGGGAGGAAGGAAGGAAGGAAGGCGAGAAAGACTGCATCCAAAAAAAATATTTTATGTAAGGAAACATATAAAAGAAATATTTATAATATTTCATGATGTTATTAAAAATATTTTTTTCGTGTTTATGTATCTATTGTTATTATTATTATTATTATTATTATTATTATTATTATTATTATTATTATTGTTACTATGATTATATTTATTATTATACTTATTATTACATTATTATAATATTACTATTCTTAATATTTTTCATGTATGTAAGCATTTATGTATTTAATTATTGATCATTATTATTATTATTATATTTTATAATTTTATTATAACTGTGATTGTTCTAAATATGTGTGATTTGTTCAAGTATTTATCTATCTTTTTATTTTGATCATTATTATTAATTTATAAATACTATTTTTTTGTATTATTTGTTACTTTCATTATTCCTTAAAATAATATTTTTATGTATGAAAGTATCTATGTATTTATTAAACTATTTATTATCATTATTTTTATGATTATGACTTTAATAATAATTATTATTATTATTTTAATTACTATTATTATGGCAGTAGAAGTAGTACAAGTAGTAGTATTAGTAGTATTAATATTATTTGTATTGTTTTTGTTGTTGTCATCATTACATCATTTATTATCTTTGTTTAAATGTCAAAATCAGCTGATGTTGTTTGTATTTTTCTGGACATGCTGAAGAAAATGTCACCAAATGACTGAAACTGTTTAATTCAAATGAACTAACGTTAAAATCTGTTTAATTAAAGCTTCAGAGTCTTTGGGTTTGTTCTCTGTAAAGATTTTATATAACGAGCTCTTGGTCTTTTCCTCCTGCAGGTGGCGCTAACATACAGCTGATGACCCTCAGAACAGAAAGACACATTTATAGTCTCAGTGTCATCTTGATCATCCTCTCCATCATCCTCTTCATCAGAGCTCCTGCTTATAGTTCAGTCTAAATTCATTTCTGTTTGTTTTTCGTAAAAACACGAAGATCCCAGAGTTTAATCAGTGAAGTTAAACTGCAGTCTGAGGATTTATTACATAACGGCAGAGGGACTCTGAGGTTGCCAGGTCTGTATTTGATCCCCCTGAGCTGCTCCGGACTGATGGAGGCTTTAAATAGGAGGATAACAGGATCACAAACTGGCAACCCAGTGTGCTGACAGGATGCGTTTGGGTCAGAGAGTGAAATTAGCTGCTAACTGTTAGCATCATCAAGCTGAACAAAATGGTGCCATAAACGGAAATGAGAAACTTTACTAAATAAAAGCATTAAATTCATTACCTTTAATCGGAGTAACTGCGTCAAAAATTTAGGAAGGAGAGAAAGAAGATTTTAAAATGAAAAATCTGCAAAAATACAAACAGGAGGGACTTCATGAATTTACACATTTACACACTAAAGTATAACTTTAATTGATTTAAAGTTTAACAACTGTTAACACTGATCAACATCGGATGGTTTGATATTCAATAAAAGTCCAAATTTGATTTTAAATAATGAACAAATACAACAAATAAAAATTTGAATCTGAAAAAATATTATTATCGGAAAAAATATCAGACCGTTTTAAATTTGATGGAAAAACATGTTTACAAAAAGTTCTGAGAGGAGGACAACCAAACAGGTCCAAAGTTCTTACTGCTGTAAAACCTTTTTCCAGAGAAATTTCACTACAAAAAAAACATTTATTTTTCATTCAATAAGAAAATTCATGTACTTGTCCAATGTAGCTGATTCTGATGTAATTGTGTTTATAACTGATGTTAAACAGAGTAACCTTTGTTAATGAACCTTTGTTAATTGAGTTTATTCTGTAACCCTGAAACATTTACAGACTCTGACGTTCTTCTGTTCTTTACAGTTCCTGGTACTTTCTCTTCAAAAAGTTTTTGGACTGTCGGTTTATTTGCTCTGAAACTTTGATGATAAAAAAGCAGGGAGGATTAAAAGTGGATTTCATCATAGATTCAGCGGTTTTAGTTTAT
Source organism: Xyrichtys novacula (assembly GCA_962446985.1). Classification (NCBI taxonomy): domain Eukaryota; kingdom Metazoa; phylum Chordata; class Actinopteri; order Labriformes; family Labridae; genus Xyrichtys; species Xyrichtys novacula. The sequence continues at coordinate 25,072,839 of OY660882.1, read as the reverse complement.
TGTTCATCGTTTTATCACCTGTCTGTATTTGTTCATGTTTCCCTCTCTGCTGTAGAAACACCGTCGACACCAACAAAAGAGCATTTCAGTACAGAAGAGTCATTCATCCGTCCATCCATCCACCCGTCTGTTCATGCATCCATCTGTACATCCACTCGTCCATCACTGGATCCACACCCTCTCTCCACGCTGCAGATCTTATTCGTGGTTTTTTGGGGGCTTGAGCCGATCTGAGCTGTTATTGGCCGAGAGGAACAGAGGGTGGACAGTCAGCCAGCAAATGAAACCTGATATCATGTCATTGGATTTTTTATGTCTACATCTGTTATTCAGATTCTGAGTGGACTATTTCACTGAGAGTACCTGTCTAAACTGTGTCAGAGGAGAAACTGGAGCGTTATTATTATTATTCTGACGATGACGATGAGAGCATTACTTTGAAGGCGTTGACCGGACATGCGCAGTGCTGCTGTCGTTGGTTTGACGGTGTGTCTTCAGTCCCGTCTCTTCCTCCGCTCACTGCCGCCTCGGAGAGCTTTTCTCTCCGCCGATCTGCCCTCAGTCACGGCGTCTCTGCGGCGCACCGCGGCCGGGAAGCTTCCTAACGGACTCATCCGACGTGTGGACGTCTGCAGCGGGCGGGAAAATAAACCTGCGGATGGTTTAGTCTCCAGGTGGGGGACCTGGAAACCCGGGCCCGCAGAGGGAGCGGGGAGGAGGCCCCGACGCCCCCTTGTTCTGACCCAGAAAACAGCACCGACGGCCGGGCTGCTTGTCAACTAAAGGCCGGCTAGCAACTGTCCACCCCGGAGCTGACGGAGCGGCACCTGGAGAGGTCCGGTACCGGAATATTCACCCATGCAGAAGACCCCCCCGGTGCTGTTTCTCATCAGGAAGGATTTATTTTCACTAAAATCTTTAAACTTCGACCTTCTGGAGATCGGAGTGCTGCTGGGGAGCTAGCTGCGGGCTAACTTAGCTTCCCTCTCCGGCAATCAGGCGGCGGAGGCTGCGGAGGAACACAGCCTGAGTCCGGCTTCTCTGTCCGCGTTTCCCGGCCTCACCGGAACCACCGGAGGACCATGGCCCACCTCATCAAGGAGATCGTCAGCAGAAACAAGAGGCGGTACCAGGAGGACGGCTTCGATCTGGACCTCACCTGTATCCTTTCAGTACCTGCGAAATTCTAATTCACCCGGGTCCGCTTACAGGAGCGTGTCCGGAGGGGCCCGAGGGGAGGCTCGGGCCCCCCCAATACAAATCTGATTCTAAAACCATCATAAACCATAACTGGTCAGTTACCTGTACTTAAGTTCTCATTAATATAAACCAACTGGTCTCACTGTGGGACCCACTTTATCCCATGATCCTTCAGTCGTGACCCACTTTTATAAAATTCAAACCAAACAAATTTATGTTTTAGAAAAATAAAAAACCTTTAAAGACTCAAATCTTTAACAGAAATTCACTGTTTTTATTGAGTAAAGTGTATTGCAGAAAACGTGAACTGAGGACGACAACTACCAAAGTTTCGTATACAGAAAATATCAAGTCGCACAAAAAGGAGACCAGGAAAATGAAAAGCTTAACTTATTTGTATCTCTGCATTCAGTACATACTTAGAAGAACTGGCGGAGGACCAAAGTGAATAAATATCAAATTAAACAAAATAAAGACAAAACAACTTAATATTTTCTGCATTAAGGCCACTTTAATTAGAAACCGAGGAGGACCATGGCATAACGCACGCCTTTCAAAATAAGCTATTTTTCAAAATAAAAGACATGTCAAACATCAGATGTGCATTAAATATTTACTTTCTTGACCAGCTGTTTGTGACCCACCAGTTGAGAACCACTAATATAAACCAGTATGAAGGCTGGGAGCTAAGTTTGACTTTTATTGTAGGACAGAGTCGGTTCTGTAAACTGAAGATAAATATCTCTCAGATCTGTTTGATGAGGAGATGGAACTACAGAGATCCCTGAGGTTAATTAACATTTCATTATTTCAGTAAATGTCCAAACATTGTACTTAACATGTAAAATATCTCACAGAGCGCTCTAATGTTCACAAAAGTTTAAAAAAATACGGTGATACATAAAATTAATAATTATGGGAACAAGTATTATGTTGTGTTATGTATATTGTAGAAGAGATAAACCTATAACAACTGTGAAATATTTCATAAAACACAAATAGCTAATCACAGAGTGTAGAAAGTGTTTGTGAAATACAATTTACACTGCTGTAAATATAAAATATTTCCCAAAACAAAAGTACCCCAGGACAAAAAATTCACAGAAAATATTATAATTAAATGTTTTTTTATTAATTATTTAAACATTTTCTAAATTGGTTTGCCTTTCTGGAGTTACTTTTATGAATTGTGAAACACTAACTTTGACCCTGTTTCTCATGAAATTTGTTTTATGGTTAGAACAATTTTGTGCAGTTAACCTTCAGGGCTACTGTAAAGTCAGTCCATCAAAATTTGTAATTAAACTCCTGCACACTGTCCCAATTATCAGAAATACATTTATTGGTAATGTGTTTTTACAGAAATGTTGACAATAGTTTTATTTTTCACAGCTAGACAGTGTGTATGAGTTATCTTTCTGTTTTAAAAGTACTTTTAAGTGACTTTACACTAATTTTCTTTCCTTTGAGTCTTTAAATATGACATTTAAAGACAGTGATGGTTAGTTGTTACTTGTAGAGTTATTTTAAAGTTAGAGAAACGTACACAGGAACAAAAAAAAAATGCATGACACTTGTTTAAAGGCAAGTTAGATATGATTAATGGAGAAACATTGGTGAAAAAGTATTCTTCACTTGGGTTAGTGCACTGCAGGTGTCTCAATGAAGCCCCCCATTCTAAAAGTCTCGACACGCCCCTGTCTGGTCCGCCAACGTTAAGCTTGTTTCCGTCCAATATGAAGACATATCTAAAATGAATGAGACCTGTAATTAATGTGTGCTAAATTAACCAAAGAGGACCCACAGAGCTGCTGCTCGCGTCAGGGTCGGTGTGATAATTTACCAACCAAACTTCTCAGTAAAAGTGTGTTCTTCTATAAACAGTGGAGCTCTCTGATTGAATCACTGTAGACTGTTCGGGGAACGGCCGCGATATGCTTAAATACGCCACAAACTCTAAAAGTACGTCAATTGAAGTGGGGTTAATGTCACCAAGTTTGGCTGATGTTCGGCATTTACCAGAGGGAACCGGTTTTGGTCGGTTTTCAGACATGAACGTAAACATCTTTGAGAGATGTCTTAAATCGGCAGTATTTTGAACGGGGTTTGGTGCGCAGTCAAACTCGAGTGGGACTAACACTGAATACTTAGCTCAGCGGGCGTTTATCTCCAATATTATCATCCCTTACTGTTGATTTTACGGCAGTAAACCGAACACAGGTCGACAAAGATCGATATTAAAGCCTGATTATTGATCTGTGATGGTTTTTTTTGGTGTTCCTGAGCGGTGGTAAACGGAGCAGTTGCTAGCATGCTAAGCTAACAGCGGTGTCAGTGGCGTTGCATCAGCATCAGTCCGGACTGAGCCGAACACACCTGAGAGGGGTTCACCTGGATTTATAACAAGATACTGTTGAAATGACCAAACACTGACCGAAGATATACAAGTTCTTCTTCTTATATCCTATATAAACATACTCTTTATCTGACGGTTCATGTTCCTCTCTGGGTCACTTTATTAACGGAGAATAAATCTCATTATTAATGAACTTCTTCGGTAAACTGGACCTGTTCAGGTGTTTTCCTCTCCTCTATCATCATCATTTTACAGAAATTAGAATCAGTTGACCATAAAATAACGTCTTACAGCATTTTAACCTCTAATCAGGACATGATTAATCCTGACTTTATTCAGCTCTGAATTCAGGATCTGTTGAACATTTTTATTTAAAATGTCAAACTTCGCTGAACTTATTAGCATTTTTAATCCAAACTGACGGAAATACTATTTCTGAATCCATAATGAAAACTATTGCATTTATTGACTGAAATCTGAAAAATGAACTTATAAAACTGTGAAACATCTCCAGCTTTAAATGACTTAAAAACATTATTTCAGTTTATTTAAAGCATAAACACAGAGGGGAGAGAAGCAGGAGGGGGAGAGGAGGAGCAGGGAGAGGAGGAGAGAGAGGGGAGCAGGGAGAGGAGAGAGGCTCCAGACCAGGAGAGCTCACAGCCTGTCGGTTTTAACAGAGGGTCGTTGGTCTGTATCTTCATCAAATTCAAGTCTTGATGTTTTTTCAAAGCTTTTAAAGACTGAGTGATTTTTGGATCTGCAGCCTGTGATTAACTGTAAACAGTAAAAGAGCTCAGAGTTGTGTGTCTGGGTGTTTTTATGTCGTAATCTTTTGTCTAAACTCGCTCCGTGGACGAATTCATGAATCCTGAAAAAAATCTGAGGATGAAATGTTTAAAGTTTAAATCTGAAATAATCTCTGAGGCTCTCACAGATATGATTTATGTTTGGAGTCATTGTGCTGTGAGCCTCCAGGCTGTGTGTGTGTGTGTTACTGTGTGTGTGTGTGTGTGTGTGTGTGAAGCATCGATGACATCATGGTTTTAAGTGGAGAGCAGAGCAGAGGACAGAGAAGGAGAGATACGACCACAGAGCTGCTGGTTTGAATCCTTCAGCCTCAGTGATGGTGTCTCTGTGGTGACGGTGTCTCTGTGGTGACGGTGTCTCCATGGTAGCAGTGTTTCTGTGGTGAACTAACTGTAAAAAGGTGACTCCCGTACTGGCAGGAGGCAGATAACAGTCAGCTGGTTGTTCCTGTGAGGGAGATCATACAGGTGTACCTCAGCTGCGGGTGTCAGGGTCCCAAAAGTGGAGAGGACTTCATCATAAGAAACAACAATTAAACTTCATATTCAGGGAATGAGGTGAACACTCACCAGATGGAGCTTCTTAGTCCTTGACTGGTGGTCAGATATTTATCCAAACATCATCGCCATGGGTTTCCCTGCCGAGCGCCTGGAGGGAGTCTACAGGAACAACATCGACGACGTCGTACGGTACGAAAACCGTTCATGTCAGCGGCGGCGGTTTGGAGATGCTGCGTTCAAAGACACTAAATGTCTGTTTGTTTGTTTTTGTCTCGCAGGTTTTTAGACTCGAAGCACAAGAATCACTACAAGATCTACAATCTGTGAGTCCTCAAACCTTCTTCTACTCACTGATTATTTTCAGATGTGGGTTTATCTTCACATCCAGAACCTTCAGTGTCCCAGTCTGGAGAGGGTCTGCAGACAGTCCAGCATAACCTCACGGTTCAGGAGTCCAGTTTCCCGACATACAGGGTCAAAATCCTCAGACTCCTGCAGGGAAACACGTCTGATAGGAGTGGAGGTTGAATTGTTGTCTCCTTTAACAGTTTGTTCCTCATTTTGGAGAAAGAAACGAGTCTGAACTCTCTCTCCTCCTCCTGTGCTCCTGCCGTCCTGGTTAGCCGGGTTTTTGTGTGTTTTGGGAGAACTTGGAACCAGTTTGAGAATTTAGTAAAAGTTTTAAAAGTGAGAAAATGTTCCTGAGTTAGTGAGCGTGAGGCCTCGGTCAGCTGTGAAAGACTGGGCTGGTCGTGCAGAAGGTTTTTTTTTGATTGAAGTTTATTTTGAAAATAAAAACCAAAAATATGAAAAGTTTTGCAAAATATTTTAACATAAAACAGATTTACATATTTGAGAAGAAGTGAGAAGAGGAATAACTTGTGAACTCTGACCCCTCCCGGAAATAAGAATTGTGCGTGTAAATCTGGTGTTTCTGTGTTCTGATTGGTCGTCAGTGACTGTAGTGATGTTTTAACCCAAACCTCAGCCCAGTTCCTGGTCCTCCTCTGATCCCACTTCACTCTGACTCTCCTCCTCAGGTGTGCTGAGAGACATTATGATGCTGCCAAGTTCAACTGTCAAGGTAACGCTGACCTCTGACCCCTCTCCCCGTCTTCATGATGGCGCCCCGCAGGTGTGTCAGGTGTCTCACAGCTCTCTTTGTGCCCCTCAGTGGCTCAGTACCCCTTCGAGGACCACAACCCGCCCCAGCTGGAGCTGATAAAGCCGTTCTGCGAGGACCTGGATCAGTGGCTGAGCGAGGACGAGCAGCATGTCGCCGCCATCCACTGCAAGGCGGGAAAAGGGCGAACGGGCGTGATGATCTGCGCCTACCTGCTCCACCGAGGGAAGTTCCAGGAAGCTCAGGAGGCGCTGGACTTCTATGGAGAGGTCCGCACCCGGGACAAGAAGGTACGAGAACACGGGTCTGGGTCTAATGTAGAGTTTTTAGTCAGCTGATGGGGGACTAGACTGCAGAAACCAGATCCACCAAAAACCAGGAGAAACATCTGCACAGGGATCAAACCCTGGAGCTTCAACAACCTTCATGATGGACTCTGGTCTGAGGACCTGATTGAGCACTGTGGCGGTGGTCGTCTCCTGTTGATGATGTGTGTGTTTGTGCGTTCTCAGGGCGTCACCATCCCCAGTCAGCGGCGTTACGTCATCTACTACAGCTTCCTGCTGAGGAACCAGCTGCTCTACAAACCCGTGGCTCTGCTCTTCCACAAGATGCTGTTTGAGACCATCCCCATGTTCACCGGAGGAACCTGCAGTGAGTCTGAGAGTGTGTGTGTGTGTGTGTGTGTGTGTGTGTGTGTGTGTCTGTGTGTGTGTGTGTGTGTGTGTGTGTGTGTGTGTGTGTGTGTGTGTGTGTCTGTGTGTGTGTGTGTGTAACTGACTGTCTTTATTTATAATTTTATCATTGATTTTGATTTGAATTTGATGATGTCTCTCACTTTTTAGCCTGCCTCTCTTCTCTCCTCTCCTCTCTTCTCTCCTCTCTCCTCTACACTCTCCTCTCTTCTCCTCTCCTCTCTCTCCTCTCCTCTCCTCTCTCTCTCCTCTCCTCTCCTCTCCTCTCCTCTCCTCTCCTCTCCTCTCCTCTCCTCTCCTCTCTTCTCCTCTCCTCTCTCCTCTCCTCTCTTCTCCTCTCCTCTCCTCTCCTCTCCTCTCTTCTCCTCTCCTCTCTCCTCTCTCCTCTTCTCTCCTCTCTCCTCTCTCCTCTCCTCTCCTCTCCTCTCCTCTCCTCTCCTCTCCTCTCCTCTCCCCTCTCCTCCCCTCTCCTCTCCTCTCCTCTCCCCTCTCCTCTCTCCTCTCCTCTCCTCTCCCCTCTCCTCTCTCCTCTCCTCTCCTCCGATCATTGAACAGTTTTATTTTCTTTCGTTCGTTTCAGACCCCCAGTTCGTGGTGTACCAGCTGAAGGTGAAGATCCACACGTCTAACCCCACCCACACACGGCGGGAGGACAAACTCATGCTGTTTGAGTTTCCACAGCCACTTCCTGTCTGCGGAGACATCAAGGTGGAGTTTTTCCACAAACAGAACAAGATGATGAAGAAGGTGAGGAGATGTGATGAAGAAGAAGAGCTTTAATGAGAGTCCTCTGTGTGAGTCAGTAAATGAGCTGCTGTGGAGGTTTTAACCTGATAAAACAGGAAAAGAGAAAACCACACCTGGGGGGTCGAAAGGTTCCTGTCCTCTTCCTCGAGCCTCTGAAACCACCGACTGGAGCGGAAAGATGGACGACAGTCTGAGTCTGACCTCCAACATCCTCTGAATCCAGATCGGCTACCAAAAAAACGTATCTGCTGATCGTAGCGGATCGTAACCATTCAAGTTAACGTGTCAATTTCAACTGGCCTTTTTCAAAATAAAACATCCGTCTTCTTTTCAAAATAAAACACTCCGTGTTTCAGGAGGATCGTATTTCACTCCATGCAAACGGGCGGAGACGAACAAGTGAAAGGTTTTTAGACGTCGTTTTCACGTCTATGTGTCTGTCTTTAAAGAGACGACTCGTTATCGCGCGATCTTGTGAGTTCTCACGATTCCTGCCTGTAATTTGCCGATAAATTCGCCTCACAAACAGATCTGGTAGGAATTGGCGTACGGCGAAAATTGCTGCCGTTCCGGATCGGAGCCATTCCGGGTGCAGGTCAGGGTTCGTCTCAGACGTCTTTCTTTGTGTCCAATCAGCTCAGCCGTTTCTCTGTCCAGGTGTCGGTCAGGTACGAGGACACCACAGAGGTGACTCTTTCCTCTGCTGACTTCTGATTGGACGATACGACTCTGACTACAAACAGATTTTATAAGATTTTATCCTGTAACTCGGGACTTTCGTCTTTCAGGAAAAGATGTTCCACTTCTGGGTCAACACCTTCTTCATCCCGGGTCCGGAGGAGAACCTCGACAAACTGGAGAACGGCAGCGCGGGGGCTCCACGGGAACCTGCCGACAGGACGCAGCCGAACCCTGGGATGATGACCCCGATGACGCTGATGGGAGGAGAAACCAACGACAGAGACTACCTGGTTCTCACCTTGACCAAGAACGACCTGGACAAAGCGAACAAGGACAAGGCGAACAGGAACTTCTCCCCGAACTTCAAGGTGAGGCGTGTCTCCTGTCAGGTGTTTCCTCAGGTGGTTCATCCTCAGGATTCCTTCTGGTTCACCCTCTGTTTTCATTTTTAGGTGAAACTTTATTTCACCAAGACGGTAGAGGAAGGAGCTAACTGTGACGCCAGCAGCACCGCCTCGGTTACGCCAGATGTTAGCGACAACGAGCCCGATCACTACCGCTACTCCGACACGACAGACTCGGACCCGGAGAACGAGCCTTTCGAAGAGGACCATCACAATCAGATCACGAAAGTCTGACACACACACCCTCACCCATTCTTATTGGTACTGTATGTGTATATATACAGGATATATACAGGATGTATGTATACACACTCATGAACCCCACGCTAAGACTAGCGCGGCGTAAGCTAGCGGGGAATATAACCATCGGACCAGACCTGAAGACAGGACTCTAAATCAAAGAGCTCAGGTCAGTATAAGCCCCTCCCCCTCCAATCTTCTGCCCAATGCACAGCTGGACAATCACATGACATGGGGTCAGAGGTGATGGGGCGGGGGAGAAGTGTGGGCGTGGCCAATGGACGGCGGATGGACAATAAGACAGATGAATGGACAGACAGGAGATTTAAAAAACAAAGGAAAAAACTTGAATCTAAAGACGAGTAGACTTCTTTAGTGACTACACCCAGATGTTTGTTGGTTAAACCCATGTGTCCTTCCTTCCTTCCTTCCTTCCTTCCTTCCTTCCAGTTTTAGGAAACTTTACGCAGACCAATCCTGAGTTTTCTGCTTCTCTTCCTGCTTCAGTTTCCACGTCTGTTAATCTTTGTCGGGGAGTCGACTCTTCTCTCTGAGTCCTGGTGTCTCATGTTCAGTCCAGGTCCAACAAAGTTTCAGTCCCTTCAAACCTCTCAGTCTCCTCGTTAGGAGACGACCGAGTGGAGTTTGAAAACCAGCAAAGAAAACCACGACCATGAAACTCTGGGAATCAGGACTCAGTAAGTCCGGACCCGTCTCTGTTTTCATGTTCTCACTCATATCGAGATAAGCCCCATCCAACGTAATTAACACGGCCCAACGCAGGACTACAGAGTCAGCAGGTTACCATGGCAACTGGGTTTGCTGAGTGTAGACCAACAGCAGAGCTAGAACTAGCAGTCTACAATCCAGCCGGTCCAGGTGCCTGTGCAGGTGTCCCATCACTGTGGTGAAGTGGTTGCAGACCGGTCATCTGTGACTGTTTCGGTCATAGAGCATGGTTCTGGTTCCCATGGTTCTGGTTCCCATGGTTCTGGTGAGTGGTGGGAGGCTGCACTTCAGCGTTGACACATCATGTGACCAGAGTTCAGGCCTATAACTAGAAAAAGACCAACCCAAACCCTGAACTGTCCCAGTGTCATTTTAAATCTGTCCCCAGTCCTGAATAACTCCCAGTGGTCTCTTTGCTGGTTTTAGTGGATTATATAACCCGGACTGGATCTGAACCAGCACACAGGGAGAAGTGACGGTTTGAATGTGACAACAGAGAAGAGAAACGTTCATCATCTGCTGCATTTCTGTCAATCATCTACTGTTCGAACCCGCTCCAGTACAAACCTACTGTGAACAAAAGCTCCTTTTCTGTCCGTCTGTCTGTCTTCAGTTTTGCACAGAGGGATCCTCTTCAGCCCTTCAATCAGCTTCTACAGTTACACAAACTTATTTTTGCTATTCTCTGACTTTTATCAAACATTAAGCTAAATGACAAACAAGCTACCCACAGTATAAGCATTCCTTCATACGCTGACGTAGGCTCGCACACGCCGACACAAACTAAAGCAGAAATCCAAGACTTCAGGCAACGGGTTTGGGTCTGCCGGACGCTGTGTGGTCAGGGTTTGCTCCCTATAACAGACAGTCCATAAACACAGGTGGTTTTGTTTGACGAGTCCATCCAAGTAAGCTGACCTGGCTCCTGTGGATGTCTCGTTCTGTAAACTTTGTAAAGTTTTAGCTGAGAGTTCCTCAGGTTCGACGGCAGGACTCCGCGTGGTTAGACGTGTACTGGTGTGTCTGCTTGATAAGTGTAAAACCTGAGGTATAGGTGGATGTTTGGTCCATGTGCAGCTCCAGAGTACGGTTGGTCATGTCAGGAAACTCCATCCACAAAGGTGCTGGAGGTTTGTTTGAGCTTGCAGTAACTCCCGGCTACCCTGGTGATCTGTCCTCTGCCTTCCGCCCAATGATAGCTGGGATGGTCTCCGGTGACCCCAAGCAGCATAAACAGTAAAGCTAATGAATGAATGAATGGATGTATGGATTAACTTCCGGCTGCTGTGCTGACCAAACAGCCTCCAGCACCATCACCATCAGTCTTAGGAGCCATGAGATTCAGCCTATATGTGTCTTTGGTGATGCTCTATAACTATAACTCTGTCCGTAGACGATTACCATAGAACTTTTTTAGAGACATTTAAGCACTTCAGCTTTTGACAGCTGTCCCCCTAACTGATGGGACAACTTTGAAGACATAACATCGAGTTTGAGACGATTCTTTCAGGACTGAGAGGCACTGACCACTGGGGATGCTCCATTCAGTAAAAACAAGTGGATTCTCTCATGGGTTTGTTTTCCACGGAGCAGACCGGTCCACGTCTGATCCCTGGAGTTTGGGCTTCCTCAGAGTTCATGACCGATTTGTAGATGCCCCCCCTTGGATCCACAAAGTAGAGTCCCAAATCACCCCCAGCTGGATGTCAAATTGACGGTCCCAAACTTGAGACCATATTGTCAGAAGTCGCTTGCTCGGCTTATTGGTGCCAATTGGTTCTGATAGATTGGAGCATCCTTCATGGTCATCCAGAGGAACATCTGCCTCCAGATTGAGTGTTGGTAAAAGCAAAACTCTCGATGTCTGATTTCCGTCCCTACATTTGGTGCTAATACCGTTCGTTGGCTCTGTGTTGGTCCCGTTCACCCTGAAGGTGTTGAAGTTGTTGCTGTCAACCCGGTGGTCCTTTTCAAGATCGTGATCATGCAGGATGTACTCCACGGGCCGGAGAACCCTCAGATTTCTAAACAAAAGGACTCTTTTCCCAGCATGTGATTCCATCCCGGTGTCAACAGGACCCGAATCCAGAGACTGAGGAGGCCGCCTCAAGAGAGTGGCATCCCAGATGTCTGAAAACTGTTTGACTCTGGAGTAGGTAAAAGAGTCTCGACTGAGAGTCTCTCCAACTAATCCTGAGATTGAAAAGGCGCTGGTCCAAGAAACGGCCCCTAAGTCGTAGGGTGTTGGGCTTTCCTAAAACCCCTAAACAAAGTTTGGCTGTGATGAAAGTGTTGATAAAAACAGAATTGGTTTTTAATGGACTAAGGGACGAGGACACTCCTCTGTAAATCCCTGAGCCAAAGCTAAAACCAGTAAAGGCTGCGTGTTGAGAGGCGTTTGGATAATTACAAGTAGAAGAGTGAAAGAAACAGATTTTAAAGAAATCCCATCCTGCGTGATCACATCCTGAACCAACAGTAAACCAGTGAACAGTTGTTGGGCCAACACTTCATCTGTCTGGGTCTAAGCTAAGCTGACCAGGGTTGATCTTAGCCTGTTGTCCATCTGTGGTGCTCTTTACCAGCCACGAGTGTTCGTCTGGTCTCTCTAACTCGGACGCCAAGCAGCTTTGTGGTCAGTGACGATGAATCCACAGGCTCTCTTCGTGTGTTTCACAGCAACAACGACACACTTCCTGTCTTGAGTCCTGTTAGGTGCTGTCAGACCTGGCCTCACTTCCTTTCACCAACCTGTTGAGACATCACTGTGTGGACTCGTTCACCAGAGGGGGTTACAACCTGAAACTGATCAACAGGAAAACCCAATGACTGCAGTCCAGTTTAAAAACCAGAAACAGAACTCGTAAACTACCGTAACGGTGAGTCTGTCAAATTCCACAATAATTCCCCCAAAGTGGAGAGGTCATGGTGTGGCGGTCTAGGTTTAAGCCCCCTCTGTTGAACTCTAATTGTACACCGCACATACAGGTGTGCACGTAAAGGTGTGCACTGAGGGATTCTGGGAACTTGAGGCCAGGTTGGTGCTGTCCATCTCTCTGACTGAGGTGCTCTTCGTCTGTTTTCTTTTGACCGTTTTATAGGAATGGGTCACGAGCAACGCATCCTCTTTTAATTTTGTCATGACCGTCTCGGAGGTCCGATCAGATACTGACACTGATTCCACGTTAGCAGAACCGGCCTTAATGCAGGATGAGGATTCGGTCCTTGACTCAGATTTTACTGAACTTAGCAGAAGTGTAAAAGGAACGTTTTTAAACCAAGTGTCCAGCAGACGTCCAGGGTCTCTGCGCAGACTCAGAGTCACAGGGAACTCCCAGAACTGATCTCTGGTTCTTCCAGCTAAACTTCAGGTCGTGTTGGTGTGAACTAGTCACAGACGCACAAAAACCTGAATCTAAATTTGGAGGCGTCATGAGTTCAGTCTGCAGATCAGTGATTCTCTGTGTTTTAGACGAGGTCAACGGTGTTTGGAGGATCACAGAACTTGGATTTGTTCCCCCGAAACAGGACTCTAGATTAGGGATGGGAATCAAGAACTAGTTTTGAGTCCATGGACTTCATTTGCCTTTATACTTAACGGTCCCCTTACCGATGCCTTTCTTAGTTTTTATGACTTTCCAAACAACAGAATCATGAGAGTCAGTCAACATGAATGACAACCGAGAGAGTAAAAGATGTTGGACAGAAGATAGGAGCGATCTGACGGACTGACTCTCTGGAAAATCCACTGGCTTTGTGAGACCAGCAGCCTGATAAACTCCGGACCTGTTCTGTCCCACAAAGAGGATCTGAGTATTTAGACACCAAACAGATCCAACCCCAATGATTCATGTCGAAGGTTTGTGAGATTATTGTCAAATAATCCCGTCTTTGTTTTGGTGTGTCCACCAATCAGAGACTTTATCTGCAATAAGCTGACCTGTAACGTCCAATCAAAATCATCGGTAAGCATCGGTATTGATAAAATCTGATCCATTCCCATCCCCACTCTGGATTGACCTTTGACCCCCAACAATCACAGCTCCAGGTTACAACAGGAAACTCAAACTTGTGTACTTCCTTCAGTGGAAAAGCTTCTTTGTTTCGTTAACGATGTTTTTTTTCTGTTTACATCTCATACCAAACCTGCCAAAATGAAGCTCCGACTTTGATGTTTTATTTTCATGTTTGTTCGTTTGGAGGTGACGGAGTGAACATGGTCAATATTCATGTACTTCTTTTTGCCTTAAGGTGCGGTCACACCCGCCCTCCTCTTCCGTGGAGCTGAGCTCTGTTAGAGGATATGATGGTGGTGCAGTCTCATGTTGTATAAAAGCCTCTCTAGATTAACCGAGTCGACATTTCAAACCCGGAGTATCGATGTTTCTACTGACTGAAAGTACAAATTCAAGGATCCACGACCTGTGAGTGTCAGAGATCGCAGCAAGACAGGAAGTTCGTTCTTAAACTTGTAGTTCTGGCTTTTTTTTTAAAGAGATGGAGTAAGTATTCAGAGTCCGGGGGTGTCATGTGACCGCACCTTTCCCTGAAGCTGCCGCAGTTTTCTGCTCCTGAGAGTCCTCTGTATCTCAGCCCGGTCCAAACACCGCTGGAGTCTGAGGTTTGAGGATATTCGGAGTATCAGGAGGTCCATGTCCTCGTGTAAACGCTCTTGTCGGGCGTCAGTTCAGCAGCAGAACTCTTCGGAGCCGAGCGTCTGCTTCAGTTTCAGGTGTCAGCTCAGTGGTCCACAGTGTTTCTGTTCATGATGACGATTGTCGTGTTTTTATTTGTCAGGTATTGATTTTGTAATCAAACAAACTGAAAACCCATCTTAACTACAGGCCTGTATCACCATGGAGACATTTCATGTTAAACTGACCCCCCCCCTCCCAGTTCTTTTATTCTTCCCCTCCTTGTTTTATAATAAAATAAAAACACTGTAAAGGTGAATAAACTATTTATAAACATCTGTAGTTGTTCCAGACATTCATTTACTTCTAAGGACTACAACTCCCATGAGACAGTAGTTTTTCAGTTCCAACAAACAACAACAACTTTTGAATGAAGTTTAAATGTTGTCACTGTGATTGGAAACCCAACAAAAACAAAAACACAAAACAGAGGAACCGCAAAGAAAACCCAAAACTACAAAACTACAAAACCTCCCCCAAAAGACGCACCAAACTCCACCAAGGAGAGGAATCCCATCAGGAGAGGCCGAACCTTCAGTGAAGATCCACGAAGCCATCCCTGAAAAAAAACACCAAATGTCCTCATGGAGACACCGACGACCGAGAAGAAAAACCATCTCAGCCAAACAACCTGCAGGACAACTTAAAAACAGCGAAACTACCAGATGAAAATGTGACGCCAAAGAAACACAACAGCGACTTCAAAATGACAAAAACATCGAACAAGTTCGGAGAGAACGAAAAAGATGCAAAAGTTTCCCAAGACGACAAAGAGCCTCCCCGACACACTAAAAGGTCCTCCCCCAAAGATTTGACAGTCCAACCCTGAAGACAAGACGTTCCTACCGTGAAGTTCAAAGGGACCTCGCCAAACATTCATCACATTCCCACGACACTCAAGAAAACCGAATTATCGCCTTATTCCGATTAAGACCGGACAACTGAAGGTCATGTAAACACTTTAGTCCGACTATAATCAGAGTTCTCAAACTCCGATTAGGACACCCAGATAATGAGATTGGAATCCGATTTTCTCTACCATGTAACCAGCGTAGTCGGAGTATGATCGGACAATGAGCCACGCCCCCCTAAACAAGATCGTGGTGATCCTCCTCTGAATATAGAGGGAAACCCGCTCCAAGAACACATGAAGATCTCAGTCACCCTGAAGAAACGCCATGACACCTCCAGACGGACCCAAGTACCACCCAGCCCCCTTTAAGAAAGCAGACCACAATATAATACAGAACCAACCGGAGCGACACAGAACCTGAAGAGATGCAGAACTTTCTCCCCAGCGACATGAAACCTACCAACGAGAAACAGAGACGGAAAACCAGCGTTTCAAAACGATCTCAGACGACTGACAAACCCACGAGGAGAGATGTAGAACCTTTCCAGAGAGAGGGCGACCCAAATGCACAAAATCAGGCGTGATGGATGTAAACCACACTGAAGAACCCCAGAGGTTCCTGCGATCCATCCTGAGGGGAACACGATTCATCACAATCCATCCGCCAGTGTTTGAAGTATTTCGGTCTAGCCAAGCGGATGAATAATCCATGTATTGTGTTTTATTTCTGACACTCTGAGCAGCAGAGAGAGGAGACCCGCTCAATGAAAACCAGAACCACTCTTTAACAGAACCAACATGTGGACACGGACTCCAGGTTTCTGCAGAACCGGGTCTCAAATCTACCAGTGACTTGGCAGAAATTATCATCGCTTCCTGCACAATGCAATGCAGCGGCACTACTGAGCGCGCTCCAAATGACTGGAGAGAAGGCAAGGAAAAATTGGGTCACACACACACACACACACACACACACACACACACAGTGAGCCTTGTGGGCACCAAACCATAACTAATTCTGTCTTATCTGTTTCTATAAAAAGATCAAAGAAAGCAGCAGAGGAACCACAAACCAGCTTCTTCTTCTTCTTCTTCTTCTTCTTCTTCTTCTTCTTTACGGCGTCTGTTTGACTTTGATTCATCAGCAGCCGTCCACACACACACACACACACACACACACACACACACTGAGGAGGCTTTATATAAGCAGCAGGCCTGTGGAACATCTCATTGTTTCAGCGGAGAGAACACCTTCCAGGTGTGACGGTCGGACTGTTACTCAGAAATGATCCCATGAACACCAGTGAGGACTTTAATTTCATGTTATTGTGAACACATGAAGATCACAGGTTTAAGGTTTAATCCCTGAATAATCTGACAAAATCCAACATTAATCCTCGACTAACCAGTTAGTTCATGTAATCCTTCAATTAAACCTACAAGGTTCAAGTCTGAGCCAAATTAAACCAAGATTAACAGATTAATTCTTTAAACTGAGATTGAAATTATCCATCTGTCTTAGAAGGTGACCTGGGTTTAAGTTAGCCCCAGGTACCCTCAATTAAAGTTCCTCCATAGTATTAAAGTTTAATCTTTGGTTAACCTGGTTTCAGTCCCTTCTAGATTAAAGTTTAAATCTCCTCAGGTAATCCAGGTTCAAGTTAAAATGTGAGCTCAGGTTGGAAAGGCTTGTTGGCCCTCAGGTAGACCTGGTCAGAGTACACCTTTGGGTAAGTCAGGTTTAATTGAGCCAGGTTTAGGTTAACGACATCACTAAAGGTTAAAGATCTTAGATAACCTCGAAGACTACGGCGTTACCGTTAGTCTGAGATACGGTTTTAAAAAAGTTCTTTAAGTTTCACTAAAACTTTAGGACAGGTGAACCAGGTTTACGTTAATCTCTGCTCAATCCAGTTCAAGTAATCCAGATCAAAGTTACCTCTTAGGTGGACCTGAGGAACATTTAGGAAACTGGATTTTATCAAACCAGGGTTTAGATAAATTTTGATTACTTGGAGGTAGAGTCCTAAAAGTTCAGGTTTAATCAGCTCTTGGTTAAATCAGGTTCAATGAAGTCAAGTTTGAGTTAACCTGTTTTAAGTAAACCTTTAGGTGAACTAGGTTAAAGAAGTTAGGTTTCAGTGAGCCCAGAGTGAAATTAAACTGATGTGAAGCAGGTTTAATGAAGCCTGGTTTAAGTTTAGCAGGTTTAACTAAGCCTGGTTTAAGTTTAGTAGGTTTAATCAAGCCTGGTTTAAGTTTAGCTGGTTTAATTAAGCCTGGTTTAAGTTTAGCAGGTTTAATCAAGCCTGGTTTGAGTTAGCCCAAAGTGAAGCTGGTCTTGGACCTCCTAAAGTAAGGTTTAACTAAGCCTGGTTTGAGTTAGCTTGAGTGTTAGTTTAAATATTGAAAGGATGATACATTAATGTAGACAAACGTATTTATTCACAGAAGAAACACAATAATGACGAGTGAACATGTACATGAGGATTTAACCCCTTCATCACTGTGAACGGGTGAATCCATCTTCATCGTCCTCCACAGTCTGAGTTTAAGACCGCCACGACTTCAGCACACGGAGCACGCTCAGTGCAGACTCCACACAGCCGTCAAAGTTGGTGTGGCTGAAGGCGTCGCCCGCGCAGACTAGCAGCGGGCGATCATGGATGGTCATCTGACCCGGACAGTCCGGCACCGAGGTTAGCACCTGCAGAGAGATGGGAGGGGTCAAAAAGAGGAGGAGTTCAGGGTCACACTCTCCGTGGGATTTTTCAGCGCTCTGAACGGCGACGGCTCACCTGAGAGTACCTCCACTTCTGACACTTGATGATGGCGGGCTGAGGAAGATCAGGAAGCAGCTTCTGGAGCTCCTGTAAGATGATTGGCTGGACGTCCTCCTTGTCTTCCTCCAGGTGCTCTAAACCGAACGGGACCGTGGTGTGGACGACGAGAGACGGACCGTGACCGGGATCATCTGAGCGGGCGCAAACGTCAAAGTTCGACAGTCAGTTTAGAGAAAAATCAGGAGGAGAGCAGATCACAGGTGGGCGGAGCCTCTCACCTGCGTTACGTTTACGGGAGTCTGCGGAAATATAACAGATGACGGGGTTTCCGGTGACGTAGTGAGCGGCCCACGGGAAACTGAAGACGACGCCCGGAGGGAAGAAGAGCGCCATGGCGAAACGAGACGAGTACACGACACCGTCCAACTGCTGTCTCTGCTGGACGGACAGGACTTAGAGAGAGACAGAGAGAAAGACACGGTAAAGACAGAGACACAAGAAAGACACGAGAAAGACACTAGAGACACGGTAGAGACATGATAGGGACATGGTAGGGACACAATGAGACACGATAAAGACACATCAGAGACACGGTGGAGACATGATGGTGTCTCTTCCTGTTCTCAAAAGTATACCAGTACACATAGATATACCAGTATGCAGTAGTATTCCAGTTTACTACTGTGCACTAGTACTGGGCAGGAGAACAGTTTTCAGAAGTATACAAGGATACTGTTGGATAGTAGTGTGCAGTAGTATTCCAGTACACTGTAGTAAACAAGAGTACAGTAGTTTACCAGTACTCAGTGGTATATCAGTATAAAACAGTAAACTAGTACACTGTAGTGGAATACCAGATAACTTTGGTACACCAGTTTGCAGTAGTGTACCTGACTACAGTTATACAGTAGTATACAGTAGTACACAGTATTGTACTGTAGTAGATGTAGTACAGCAGCAGCTGAAGGTGTAGTTTTAGAGACGTGGAGCTGCAGTAAACCTGCAGGAGAGCTGAGTCAGCCGTGAAACAGACGGGAAGCAGCCGGTAAACCAGTGAAGCTTTACTGGTTTACTGGTTTACTGGTTTACCACGAGTTAACCAGTAAAGACGATAAAACCTGATTTCTCGTGGTTAACCCTGAGGAGTGGACCGTGTTGAACTGATCCCTCTGTATGACTGTGCAGATTTACATACATGTATGTATGTTACACATGTGAAGTGGGCGGGGCTTCATATCTCAAAGTGTTTAAATATAATCCTCAAATCTGATTGGACGAGAGATTGACCATATTTTCAATTCAGACGTCGTCTCTGAAACATTTTCATGATTCACATCCTGATGGAGGAACAGGCTGCAGCCTCCTACTGCAGACACACACACACACACACACACACACACACACACGGTGTCTAATAATAACCTCAGTGTGAGTGTGCATTTCTCTGTGTGTGTGTGTGTGTTACTGCATGTCGGCATGGAGGAAATGGGCGCTGTCCTCTGTCAGCCAATCAGAGGAGCTGAAGATGACATCATCATCATCTTGAGAGACACACATACGCAGGGGGCCGTTGTCTGCAGCCTGACCACACACACACACACACACACACACACACAGAATCTGGAGAGTTCTGCAGCTTTTATGAGTGTGAACCACCGACCAATCAGAGGTGAGGAACAGATTTACCATCTGAGGAGTGTATTGATCCTGTGTGTGTGTGTGTGTGTGTGGTGAACAGGTCTAAACTGCAGGAGGAGGAAGCAGTCATTGCGTTGCCCCGCCAAAGTAAAAGCCCTGAGAAACACGCAGAGAGCGCCCTCTACAGGCGAGTAAACTCCTCAAATATCAGAATAGAAACTTCAGAGTGTGTTCGTGTTTTCAGAGTCATTCACTCTTTCATATTCATCATGATATCATATTTATTGTAATGACTCAGGGACAGGGCTGAACCTCACAGCTGCTGCTGCCCCCCTGTGGACAAACTGTGTCATCACACAGAGAACAGCGTGTACTTCAGTCCTGTTTCCACTTTAAAACGAGGAGAAATTCACTCAAATCATTTGTTAAAGTCGATCAAATGTTTAAAATCTCTTCATCTGAAGTTTTTTTACCTGCTGGAGAAAGTTTCAGATTTTATTTCCTCGTTTTTTTTTTTAATCTGCAGTGATTTTCTGTTTCTGTTCTCCATCGTTTCAGAGGTCAGAACTAAAGACACTAACCGAGAACCCAAGAGACGATTCTCAGCGAACATCAGCGAATCAGATTACAGCTGAATTACTACGGAGCGAGGACTCTGGATCAACGCTGACACTGAAAAACCTCTGCTGGTTAAAAAAGGGAGAAGAACAACCGACAGGTGAGAAGAGGAAAACTGAGCTGCTCTGTAGAGACGACGACAGCACAGAGTCACGCTGGGTGATACGGGAAAAAGTTTATCACCTTATATTTTCTTCATATCAGTCCATCTCTGATCTGTGGTCCTGACTTGTCCCCCATTTAAATAATTTGAGCCATCAGGACCCCCAAAACAGGACCAAGGAGACCCTGAACTGTGGAGCTGCTGAGATCCTCTATGAAACCCAGAACCTGGTCTGCTGGGTCCACTAAGGTCTACAGAGGGTTGGTTTAAGACGTCCCTCTGTCTCTGTGTCTGTCTGTCCGTCTTACTCTGTCCCATGTCTCCCTGCAGCTGCAGAATCTGAGGGACGGGCATCGTCAGGACGACGGCGTCAAACGTCTCGCTGTCTCCCGCCTTCCTTTGGACCTCCCATGATGCACCGCGTAGAAACAGGCCGGTCACATGATGCTCAAAGAACACATCAGCCCCTGAAACACAGACGGGTCTGTGATTCGCCGCCACCGCACCGTTACAAAAAGAGCGTTTGATGTTTTCACACAGGTGGGCGTGTACCTGACTCCGACAGGAAGTGTTTGACCAAACTGCCCATGCCCAGTGGCGTCATGTAGTCCTTGTTTCCTTCTTTGTGTCTCAGTCCTTCAATCAGAGAGTCCAGAGGCTGCAGGACGCCAGAGGACAGCAGCTCAGAGTAGAAGCTCCCACACACACACGCACGCACACACACACACACACACACACACATAGTTATTAAAGAAGTTTATTAATAATTTTAGTGAACTGTTCCTTTAATGTGTTATGACTCTGTAAACAGGTGAGACAGGTGTGTGCGGTACCTGTGGTGAGACTGAGCGTACGCCGCCGTGGCGGTGACGTACTGAGCACCGAGGTCAGCCGAGCTACAGGACGAGTCAGGGGGGCGAGTGGTGGTCATCCTGCCTCCTGAGAGAGAGAGAGAGAGAGAGAGAGAGAGAGAGAGAGAGACAGAACAAAGGCACAGAGGGAGAGAAGAGAGAGATCTTCAGCCGAGTTCTTTAACCAGAGTCTGAGTGGCTGTTGAAGCAGAATTCTTAAATTCATCATTTTCTGAATGAGGTTTGGTGTAAACACTCTGCTGACTCCTCACTTAGAGGGACATTCTGGCGTAAAATTAATTTGGGGTCCATTATGGACTACAGCGGGGTGACTCAGCTCAAGGAAGAACATTTATGATCATTTCTTTATCATTTCCTTGAAGTAATAATCACCATATTGATCATTTTACAGACGCGGTAGTTCTTCTGTCTTAGCGTCTCGGTCTGATTGTATTTCCATGAAGAAATCATCATAAATGTTCTTCCTTGAGCTGCGTCACCCCGCTGTAGTCTGTAATGGACTGGCCTGAGGTCTCACTACAAACAAGTGTCTGCTGGAAGAGAGTAGGTGAGTTGTGTTTAGTCTCTTTGCTGAAGAAATCAGTCAAAGTTAAAAAGATGTTTGGTGTCTAGTACTATGTCTGTGACCCTATATGTCCTGTTGATGAAGTTAGGTGCTGTTCTGAGCATTATTTGTGGCTATAGAGTGGTGTTTTGGTTGGGGTTTGTTTATGGCTCCTCAGACCGCTGTGTATTGCTATCCTGCGGTCGTTACTAAAGTTGGTATAACTAGAGAAGTAAGCGGTCGCCCTTTAAATTGATCATTTTCTGAAGGAGGTTTGGTGTAAACACTGCTGACTCCTCACTTCATCTCTCTGAAGAAAAAAAAGAGGTTATGGATTATTTTAAAGACGATATTAAAAGAGGGAAATGTAAATCTACTAAATCATGTTCTGGAGTGTTTTCCTGTGAGGCTGAGGCTCAGACACCGAAAATCTGCTGATTTCTATATTAAGTTCTGACTCTCACCTGATCTAAACTACGTCCTCAGAAGACTGAGGACAGTTATAGTGGACCTGTTAAGTTTCTGTTTATTTGGT
Source organism: Xyrichtys novacula (assembly GCA_962446985.1). Lineage (NCBI taxonomy): Eukaryota > Metazoa > Chordata > Actinopteri > Labriformes > Labridae > Xyrichtys > Xyrichtys novacula. Next base: position 25,050,714 of record OY660882.1, on the reverse strand, counting down.
TTAAATGTAGAAAACTTCAGGACGAATTCAGCAGAAACTTCTCCTGATACCGAAACTCCCCGAAATTGTGATCTGCGATGAGACTCGGAACCGTGAGAGCTCAGGAAGATTTAATCAGCAGTTTTCTGAATGAGGTTCTGTCGGACTCACCCGCTCCCCTCGCTTTGTCCCAAACTACAATCTGGACTTTATTCTGCAGCTCTCTCCTCAGCAGACATGCGCACAGGCTGCCTGTTAGACCAGCTCCCACGATCAGAACCCGGGACATGTTCGGTTCCGAGTGACGGCCGAACTAACGAGTTAAAGTGGACAGAAACCGGGTCTAACGTTCCTGGTTTGACATTTCTTTGATTCCGGACCAGCAGAAGTTAAACACGCCTCTAATGTTACAAAATAGAGAGATAACGGAGGGCCAATCAAAACTATCCCGGAGTCACAGTGAGCGGAATAAGGACGGAACATCCGGCCAAGATTTTCAGAATAAAAGTCAGATCGTGTCAAACTAAGCAGAAAAAAAAACAGATTTTACGACATAAATATTTATTTTAAAAAGGAAATATTTAAAATGAAATAAACACGATTTTCCTTTGATTTCACCTGACTGTATAAATTAATTATCAGCTGTTTTCTCGACATCTTTCCTTTAAAATCAGTTTCCTCCGAATTTTTTAACACTCGTGACCTGACTGTAGTTTTATTTTCTACATCAGCAGAAAAAAAAACACCAAAAATTGTTTTCATTTAATTATTTATTATTAATAATTATTTTTATAGATCTCTTAAGGAGCTGATTAGTTTGTTCAGACTTTTACTGTCATGGTTTTTGTTTTGTTTTTTGTTTAAACTGTTTTTTTTGTTGTTGTTGTTGTTGTGGTTGTTTCTCTCTGCCTCTTCCTGTTTTTATTTATAGAGAAAAATCGGTTATGAAAAGTTAATTTATTGGACTTTGACCGACCAACCACAGAGAGGACCTCCCTCCACGTCACTTCCGCCCTTCCTTCGGTGGATAAAAAGTCAGCTGATCAGAGCGGAGCCCCCCCACATCCACAGATCTGCAGGTAAGAAACATTTAGACTTTATTAACCGGTTATTACCGGATTATTGAACCGGCGCAGTTTTTAAACTTTGAATCAGAATCTTTTAAACTTTAATTCTTTAAACTCCGACCGGAAAAAAAACGAAAACATTCACGAGTCCGGAGGAAAACTCAGAACTTTAGAGCTGAACAAACAGAGTCTTTAATGCTGAGAAACGGGCAGAAAAACAGGCGGAAAGGAGAGTTTGACTCCTGAGAACAGAGACAGGTAAGAGGAGGATCAGGAGGAGAAGAAGGTTCGAGACCCTCAGACTGAACATCCTGTCCTCTGAAGAAAAACAAAGAAGAAAATCAAGTTTTAATCTGAAGGAAATCAAATCAAATCAAACATCTGAGAGTGAAGAACAGGCAGGAATCAGCAGGTTAGAAACAGGCAGTAAAGAGAGAAAAACATGAAGTTTAATAAACAAACAGAAAAATCTGAAGAGGAGGAGATGATGATGATGATGATGGTAACTCTGTAAAGTGTCTGCTGGACTGTTTTAAAGACAGTCATTCTGGACGGTCTCGAGTTTTTAAATCAAAATAAAACTGAATTAATCTTCATCTTAGTCTCCAGAGGAGACCCTCTCAGAGATCCAGACCCTCTCAGAGATCCGGACCCTCTCAGAGATCCGGACCCTCTCTTACTTTATTATTTTAAACCCACAGTTTTAGATCTTTGAGTAAAAGTCGACAATCACTTTAAACTGTGTTATTTAGTCCAGTTTTTATCATCTGAGGATTTTCTCTCAGATTAAATCATTTTTACTGATTTTAAAAAAGTCCTTCCTGTTTTTTTTTCACTCTTCGTTGGTCGATTTTATTTTGCAGCACAGATTGAATATTTTTAAAAGGTCATAAATGAAGTGGATTAAACTGAACGTAATGATGACGAGTTTAGAGACGCTTTAAAATCCAGGCGGTAAAATCAGTCAGTAAACAGAGAACAGACGAGTCTTTGAGACGATCTCAGAGTTTGAAGGTCAGTCAGAAAATCTGATTTTGTCCACAGAGACGTCAGAGAACGTCTCATCGTCTCAGAGGACACAGAGTCTCTCAGAGTCCTCATGACGTCCTCAGAGTGAATTCATCCGTTCATCTCAAAGACGGACCGGATCAGAATCAGGACCGGATCAGAATCAGGACCGTTTAGATGTCAGCGGATGTTTGAGGACAGGAACCTCTCCGAGTCTGACCTCAGACCGGGTCTCGGTGTTTGTCCCAGACTCTGATAAACCGGGTTCAGTCTGTAGACCCTGATCCGGGTCAGAACAGCTGATAGAGGGCGATGACCTGAAGTAACCTCTGTCACTGTCTGAACACTGAGGTCCAACATCTCTGGACTCTGGACTCATCACAGACTAAACCAGGTCCAGGTCCACTTCAGGGGGTCTCTGCTGAACCCAGCGCTGACTCAGCACCTCGGAGTCGGTGACAGAAACCCGCTGAGTCAGCACGCCGC
>OY660882.1:25003174-25040674 GCA_962446985.1 Xyrichtys novacula | reverse complement strand
CCCTCACTGGGACCACCTGGACTTTATCTGGGGTCTGGACGCTCCTGAGCAGATGTTTTCCAGCATCCTGAAGCTGCTGCAGGAACACCACTAGAGGGCACTAGATACACTCTCATACAAACGTGTGTGCTTGCTAAAGGTACAAACAGGGGACTACAAGTTAAAGTGACGGTGGATCAGCGGGACCTTTCAGAGGTCCGAATGAGGGAAGTTTCAGAGTATGTGTTAGTATTTTAGATGTTCGTGTGTGTGTGTGTGTGTGTGTGTGTGTGTGTGTATACTTGTACTTGACTTTGATTTTATACCACTTCTTTTACTCTTTTACTTGATTGTTTTTATGTAAATTTTCTTTTAAAGTCTGTTCTGTAAAGTTACAGCTGAGCTCAGGAACAAACCTGCGAACATTTCAACTTTAAAAGCTTTTAAACTGAAAATACTTCTGAAGCACTAACCTCTTAAGCTAACAGCGTTAGCACTGTTATCGCTATAGAAATGATTTTCTCTCAAACACTTTCATAAAAACTTCTGAAGCCGAACTTTAAAACAGCTTGATGTCAGCGTCAGCTCTGAGGCTGCTGATTGGCTGAAGCGTGATGACATAACTAAACTACCTAAATGACTCGTGCATTTCAGCACGCTAACGTTAGCCTGACTGAACAATAACAAAGGTTAAACCAGCAGAATGTGAAACTTGTTCGAGTCAAAGATCTGTGAATGAGTGAATCAGGGGGGCAGCAGCGTCCAATCATGTGCCTTGAATTTTGATGGGCGGAGCCGAACTAAAATTTCAAACTATTATAAACAGTTTATGTTATTCTGTGTGTTTCTTGATGTAAACCAGTTTGTGATTAAACTGTTTATGAATAAATTTCACACTCAGACCTTTTTGTTGTTTATAGATTTTATTAATAACCACTTTCAGGATAAATACAAAAACAGCAATTTGAAATGCATCAGATGGTCAATACTTAATTAAACAAGCAGATTTATAAAAACTGAAGTTTTCATTTTGACATTTTAGCGACATATAAAGAATAAAAAGTTTAGCGTCTTATTTAGGGTTTAAAAGTGCATGTGAACAGCTAGCTAGCATTTACCGTGGTATGTGGATGATACCAGCTAATTCAACAGAAGCGAAGGCCTTTTCCACGTGTGGGCTGGTACTTTTTTAAAACAGATTCTATGTAGATATTAAAAAAAGAAATTCTGTCGTCACGGTAACAGAAATGGTCAGAAACGCTCATATATATAGCCTTTTCATTGGCTGTTCGTATAGTCGACCAAAACATGGTAGAATGCCGACGATCAAAGAAAGATATTGATCATGTTTTATATTGATATTGAGGGAAATTAATTTTTGATATATATCGTTATCGTTTTATCGCCCAGCCCTAACTCGATCTGTTCCTAACTTGAACTTCCTGCTTCACTGAAACTACAGAATCATTTTTACAACTTTGAGATCTTTTAAACATGAAGACGAACTTTCTTCTTTCTCTGTCGTCTCTCAGATTAGAAACAGTTTCTCAAATATGTCAAATATATTTATAAACAAGTTAATTTTTAAAAATACACTTTGTCGAGTTTTTAATGAAAATGACGATTCTGTCGGAGGAACTTTACTGATCGGAACTTTAAACCACGGACTGCTCTGAGAAAATCCAGGAGGACCTGAAAACTGAAGAACAGAACAAACCCGGATGGTCCACAGCTGTGACTGAAGCTTTAACCCGTCAGTTAGCAGGTAAACGTCTTAATCTAGATTCAGATCAGACACTGTGAGTCAACATCAAACATTAGCATGCTAACTCCTGTACTGCAGTTTAGTTAGTCAGTTAGCTAGCTAGCCAACCTGCATGTTCGTTTCTCCAAACTTGTTGTAACAGCTGATCTCTCAGTGTAAACATTTCCTGTTTTCAGGTTAAAACTGATTTTATTTTGTAACGATGCAACTCACTAGCTAACACTGATGCTAGCACGAAGCTAACAGCTGCTGTAACACGCTCCAGGATTATTCCCAGATTATTTAAAACAAACTTAATCAAACTTGATCTGTTTTTAACATTTGAGTTTATGAGCTTTCCTTAAAAATGTTGAACCGGTTAATAAATCCGAACTTTAAGTGAATGTTAAATAATTAAAATCGGGACCCGACAGGAGAAGAGCTCGGCTGTGAAAATACATTAAAATCTTTCTTTGCTGACATGAAATTAACCTTAAAGTGACTCAATTTTCCGTCTGTCCTCTTTTCTTCTTCAGCAGGACGATGATCTTCTTAAACTTCAGCCTGGTGGCGATGTCCAACGGCGTTTCTCCGTCCTAAAGATGAAGAAGAAAACAGAGTTAAGTCCACAGACGCTCGTCAGGCTGCAGAAAACCTGCTGTGTCGGTACGTTTGTGTCCTTACTTCATTTTTAATGTGAGTGTTGGCGTTTCTGTCCAGCAGCAGAGGAACCAGACGGTGGTTTTTCCTCTGACAGACGTAATGAAGGGCCGTGTTTCCTCTCTGAGCGCAGAACAAAAACACAGACAGGAAAACTCTGATAAAAACTGATACTTTTAACGGACTTCATTACCCAGAATCCTGCTTTTATATTAAGCAGGTTTTTACCATAGACTGTATATACAGCGAATCACCCGGGGGAGCTACGCAATCTCTGTCCTCCCATTGGCTGTATCAGGTGTCAATCATAGAAAACATGAACCCCCTAATAACTTTTAAAAATGGAGCAGTACAGAAAAAAGAGGACTTGAGCACAAACCAGTCTGACAGTAACTACATGTCAACATCACAACCAGGGGGGAGAAACATTTATATTCTGTGTCATTCATTTATAAAGTTTGTCCACAGCTCCATAAGGAGGCGGGGTTTAGGACCTATACTGCAGCCCGTCACCAGAGGGCGCTGTTCTAAGAGAGGAGGCAGACGGCGTCTATTCTAGATACAGTCTATAGTTTTTACTCACATAGTCGACCGCGTTGACGTTCACTTTAGTGCTCAGCACGGCCTTCATCAGAGCCGCGTGTTGTCTCTGTTTCTGCAGCTGAAACACACACACACACACACACACACACACACACACACACACACACACACACACACACATACATACATGTGTTTGATACATTCTGAGGACACCATACAAGAACTTCTGCATGTGGACTTTAATTCAAGAACAGCTGAGACACTGAAAAAGTGAACTCTGTGTGTGTGTGTGTGTGTGTGTGTGTGTGTGTGTGTGTGTGTGTGTGTGTGTGTTACCATGAGGAAGTATCCCAGCAGCAGGATGGGCATCAGGATGGCGATCATGAGGTAGTCCAGCAGCGAGAATCCCCTCTTGGACACGTAGTGCAGACACGTCCTCTTTTTCTGTAACACACTCACAGGTTAGAGTCAGGACGACAGGTGAGGGCGTCAGAGTGATGTCAGCAGGAGGACACACCTCATTGGTCAGGTGGGCATTGGCCTTGTTCTCCAGCAGGTACTGCACCACCCTCAGGTGACCGCCGCGACAGGCGGCGATGAGAGGCGTGTCCCCGTTATGCCGCTCCTGCGTGTTCAGGAGAGACGGGTCCTTTTTCAGGTAATGATACAGCTGATGGACGTCGCCATCGTACGCTGACTGACAGGCCGGCTGAGAGGAGAGAGAGAGAGGTTGATTATAGGGATTATACTTATTTTATGATAAATGTATTATAAAAATAACAATAAACAATATTAATAATATAAAAAGTTATTATTATTAATATTGCTTTTAGAACCATAATAATAATAATAATCAAAATATTAAGAATAATCAAACAATAGCAATATTAAAATACCCGTTGTCAAATTATTATTACTGTTACTTTGATGATAATTATTTACATTAACAATAATGATAATTATAATGATAATGATCAAAGTAATATTGCCATTCTAGCGATATTAACAATAATAAAAATAATAATAACAGTCTTAATAATAAATAAATTAATAATATATATATATATTTTAATTAATTTCATTTTCTGTTTTAATATTATTATTTTTCTAAGACAGTGATGGTCTGTCCTGTGTTTCCTCTGAATGTGTCTGAACTCTGATATTTAAAGAGGATCAGTACCAGTTTTATTGTCGTCATTTTATTTAGTTATTATAATTATTAATATTATTAATAACAGGCTCCGCTCGAGTATTTAAAGAGGATCAGTTCTAGTTTTATTGTCGTCATTTTATTTAGTTATTATAATTATTAATATTATTAATAAAAGGCTCCGCTCGAGTATTTAAAGAGGATCAGTTCTAGTTTTATTGTTATTTTATTTAGTAATTATAATTATTAATATTATTAATAACAGGCTCCGCTCGAGTATTTAAAGAGGATCAGGAGTGACCTGGAGGACCTCAGGGTAAGAAAAACAGGAAGTTGCTTCACAAACTCTTGAAACTGTTTACCCGTGTACACACACACTTTGCATAAAGATAACACAAACACACCACATGTTGTCAGTCCTGTAACCTTCCAGTATAAACCAGTTAAACCAGTTTACCTCAGCTCTCTAACTGGACTCTCTGATGAGGACGTGTGTGTGTGTGTGTTTGTGTCCCTGTGAGGACCCTCCAGACTCCATCACTGTTTACAGGCTGATTAATCATTAATTACACACTTTTTCTGAGTCAGTCCAGAGTTTATAAAGGAGCGTAACCAGGAAGTCAGGCCCCGCCAAAGTAAAAGTATTTGTATTGCTATTCTAAAGGGCTATAAATGAAGAGGAGCCTGCAGCGACCGAAGGAAACAGGTCTGAGGAGATTTTTCACCGACAAATACAGAAAATAAAAAAGAGAGAGAGAGACAGAGGAGAGAGAGAGAGACAGAGGAGAGAGAGACAGAGGAGAGAGAGAGAGAGAGGAGAGAGAGACAGAGGAGAGAGAGACAGAGGAGAGAGAGAGAGAGAGAGAGAGAGAGAGAGAGAGAGAGAGAGAGAGAGAGGGGAGAGAGAGGGAGAGTCTTGAGTCTGTTTCTGATCAGATCGTCACATTTCTCACATTCTTCTCATTTTTCTCTCCTCCTGTTTAAAATCTTCAGATGATTGTTTCCAGCTGACAGATCCTGATCTTTACCTGACCGTCAACCACGACCAGGACAGGTGACCCCGCCCCCGCCCCCCCGGTCTAACCCAGGACATGAAACGGTGACTGAGCTCCTGACTGTCAGACTGTTTAACGTCAGAGTGTGAAACTGCAGAGTCAGCCGATTTTAACAGACTCCAGCTGTAAACAGGTTATTATAGAAGTTCATTAACTGACATGTTTGTTTGGAGGAATCAGACTTTCAAAATAAAAGTCTTCTTCACGTAGAGAGCTGTTTTAGAAAATTATAATGAATTATTAAATCATTTAAGAAACTAATCTGTTTCTTAAAGTGAAGTGAAGTCTGGGACATTATTCTGAAAATCTCATAATTATGGAGAATTGATGTGAATATTTTTACTGTCAATAAAACAAATTCTGTAAACTGACAAAGTTTTTACAGACCGATAACTGACTCATGGTAAAAACATCAACATAATACTATAAAGTACAAGTACACAAATATGAAAATACTCTGATTTTAACTTTCAGTGTGTTAGAGTAAAGTTGGTCTTTCAAAATAAAAGCCTCTAATCAAAACTTTTATTTTCTCTCTGACAGCTGTTCACCCAAAGTAAGAGTTTAACGTGTTCAACTTGTACTGTAGTATTACTGCAGTGTGTGGTGTGTGTGTGTGTGTGTTTGTGTGTGTGTGTGTGTGTGTGTGTGTGTGTATGTGTGTGTGTGTGTGTGTGTGTGTGTGTGTGTCTCAGCAGGTTCATTAATAACTCTCAGAATGAACATCAGTCCACTGTGTTCCCGCCGAGTGACGCTGAGTCAGTGTAGGTGAGCTCAGGTAAAGTCTGTCACACACACACACACACACACACTTACACACACACTTATCCACACTTAAACACACCTGAACACACCTGAACACACACTCCTACTGAAGTTTAAGAAGGTTAATAATATAATTAATTGTTTCAATGAAGGTTTTTCAGATTAAAGCCTCAGTTTCTGCTCTTACCTCGGAGTAAACCAAACCCATGACCGCCGGTACGAACACACCTGGATGAGTGAAGCTAGACCTGAGAGGAACAGCACTTCCACCTTTGCCTTTCAAAATAAAAGTAGAGAGTATTCAGGCCCTCTGAGTGTTTATCGTAATCTCCAGAATAAATCAGTTTAATATTATTTTGACGTAGAGGAGTCGGTTCTCACATCTTCAGCATCACTTCATGTATTTTTCAGTTTCATCCTTTATTGTGAAAAACCAGGAAACCAGACAAACGACTGAACTTAAAGCTCCTGTCAGGAGGTCTTGGTCTTTCTGAAATCGACTGAAATTCATATTTCTGCTTTTTCATCATATTTAACAGGATCAAACCGGATCAAACTGGAGCATCAGAAACATTTAGATATCCTGATTTTTTAAATCTTTAGTTAACTTCCTGTTTACGGCTTTCAAAGTAAAACCCTCTGCTCACCTGAGAGAAGTTGACACATACAGGTAACAGGAAGTGCGTCACATTTAAAAAGGCCTGAAGCCAAACTGAAAAGGAGGATCCAGAGCAGGACGAGACATGACTGGAGAAAAAACATCTGATCCTGTGACTCTCACTCTGAATTCAGATCAATAAATACATTGATTACCTTCAGATCAGTGATTCATGTTGGACCAGAACCCTCTCTGTGTCTGTGTGTCAGAACCTCCAGATTCTATTTCTATAAATATTCTTTAAAAATGAACTGAAAAAGGGAAGTCCATGAACTTTGAGTCATTTTTTTAAATCAGTAATTCTGAGATTAACTTTAATCCAACTAATCAATGACTCTGACCCTCCAAAATAAGACGCTGGCTCATAGTCCAAACGTGTACTTTAACAGACCGAGGCTGAATCTTTAATATCAGAGTAAAAACTGAAGATTTAATCATGAATATGCAGAAAAAGAACAGGATCTCACTCCTGTGTGTATCTGTATTTATTTCTACATTTGTATTTATTTACCTGTGAGGATGAATTTGTTGTGAACTTTGACCTCAGACTGATCATTTAAAAAGACTGAAGTTAGATCAGTTTGACTGAGACAGAAGTGGGCGGAGTCACTGTCTCCTGGCATAGAGAGGGGGAGGAGTTTAGGGTCAGGTGTGAGTGCTGATGATGCCGATGATGTACACCTTAGAGTCATAGTTTAACTGCTGCCATAAAAACAGAAGAAGAAGAAGACTCTCCTCGTGCTTCTGTGCTGAAAGACTTTATAATGATGAAGAATAATCCCGCTCTCACCTATAAAGGACTGAGAGGATTATAAATCCTCGTTGAACTACAGAGACAGGTGTGTTGTGTTTGGGAGTCAATAATTAGTTTAATTTGCTGTAACTCAGATGAAAATATCGACTTAATCTCATATTTCTCAGCCGAACATGTTTAAAAGACAAAATCAGATTAAATTAAATGATCAAGCTTTACCATGAGTCCCTTTTTCCTTTAACCCTGTGATGACCAACAGAGACCAGCAGGGGGAGACAGAGTTCATCACATCAGCTGGGATCAGGTCAGGCTTCAGTGGATCTCTGTGACATTATTGAAGATCCTGGAACCAACAGGCCTGAGGTGAGGGTGCAAATGTACTCCAGAACCAGAACCATCATGAGATAAAAATAAGAGAAAGTCTTTGTTAACAGGACAACTGGACTAGTTTGAGGGGTCAAATATTTACAGATATTTATGGCTAATAATAATGATAATGATATTAATAATATAATAATAATAATAACAACAACAATAATAATAATAATCGTAATAATGGTATTAATAAATCTAATAACAATAATAATAACGATGATAATACTGATATTAATACAACTAGGAATAATAACAATAATGATAATCAAAACAATGGCAACAACAATATTACTACTACTACTAAATAAATAAATAAGTTAATAATAATAATGTAGATGATAATAATAATAATAATAATAATAATAATAATAATAATAATAATGTTAAGTTAGCTTGGTTTTGGTGTCATGAAAACGTGTCAGAGTGAGACGTTACGTCTCATTTACGCTCTTTCTTCCGGGCCTCTCTGCGCCTGTGCAGAGTCAGAGTGAAACCGGAAGCAGTAGTGAGTGGTCTGTGTTCGGAGAGGATCTTTGTAGTCGTCCGTCTCTGTCAGCAGCGCGCGGAGCAGCAGCTGCAGATTTCAGCCATTTTAGTCTCCTCATCCACATCTGCTCCGAACCCGGGTCAGAACCGGACCACGACCGAGACCGGGACCGAGACTGGGTCCACCGAGGACGGGCAGGTGGTGACCCGGGGTGTGAACACGTGACCCGGTGATGCGGATCTGCTGAGGACATCAGAGAGACCACAGACCGGTGAGTAGAGTCCCCCTGACTCCCCCCTGAGTCCCCTCGGTCCCCCTCACCAGCTGTCAATCATCCGTGCGCGTTCACGACCCACGGCAGGTAACACGGAGTGAGCGCGCGCTGATTTCCAGCTCACCTGCGGTCAGACAGGTGTGACCGGGTCCGGAATCAGCTGGACACAGAGGAGGATGAGTTCAGAGAGTGATTCATGTGTTCACTCTTTATTATAGTCACTCATTCATTCATTCATTCATTCATCCGGACAGACAGACAGACAGAGCAGCTAAAGGAGCAGTTCACCGATTCTGATTTAAAATCAGAGGAAAAAAAACTCTTTCAAAGGATTTTAAATCAAAATAAAAGGTTAAATTCAGGGGGAGGAGTTTTAATTTCTGTTTTTACTTCAGACATCAGAGAAGATCGAGCGAGATTTAAAGAGATTTAATGAGATTTGATGAGATTTAATGAGATTTAATAATGTTGATGAGGCTTGATGAGGTTTTCTTGGTCAGTTTTTAGCCGTTTAAAATCCCTCCTGGTTGTGAACGCGTGTTTACGGTTTAAAACCAAACTGAAAACCTTTTTAGTTTGACTTTTAACAGAATTTTATCTCATGAACTTGAAGTGTTTTATCATTTATCTCTTTCTAGATTTAACGACAGGATCGTCTTTATTTTAATGTTCTTATTTTAGTTTCTTTGACTGTTTTTATTTCATTTTATTGTTTATTTCTTAAACTTTATTTTCTGTTTCTTTGTTTTTAGATTTTAACCTTCAGTGTTTTAAAATCACGTTTCTTCACATTAAAACCTTTTTAAGTTCATGTTTTTAATCCTGTTTGGATGGTGGGATGAGGGTCGGGGTAGATTTGTTTGTTTTCTTTGTTTCTTTTCTTCCTTTTTCTGTGTTTGAAAACTGATATATCAATAAAGATTGATTGATTGATTGATTGATTGATTGTGAACTTTAACCGCAGCAGAAACTCCCTTTAAGGTGGAGTTGAAATCGTGATGAAGATGATGATGATGATGAAGAGCAGGTAGATCAGCAGCACCTTCAGGCTGATCTCTGCCCAGAGTTTTGTCTGTCAGGCTGAACGAGGTTTCCTGTCTGTTCAGTTTATTCTGTGTAGGAATTCAAAGAGGTCAAAGGTCGCCGCGCCGCACAGTGAATGTGGTGGAGCAGGATGTTTGAGTGACAGCTGAACACACCTGAAATACCTGAACCTGCTGCTCTCACCTGAACCTGCTCCTCCTGCTCTCACCTCGTCCTCCTCCTGCTCTCTTCTGCTCCTCCTGCTCTCACCTCGTCCTCCTCCTGCTCTCTTCTGCTCCTCCTGCTCTCACCTCGTCCTCCTCCTGCTCTCACCCGGACTCCCTCCTGGACCTCCTGCTGTTCTCAGTTTCGGTGTTTTTCTGATGACTCATCACGCCGTCTAACTTTATCACTCGCTGCGTTGGTTTTTTCTCTTTTTTTTCCTGCTCTCCAGCAGTGATGCACATGTTGCCATGGTGACCTCCTCCAGGCTGGCCGTAACGGATGGCGTTGAGGACGGCGTGAATCAGAGCTGTTTGTTGTCACGGCGACCTGTTTCCATCTGTTAGTTTGAGTTGTTGGAAAATGTTGAGGAGTGGGAGGTCGTCTCTCTCTCTCTGTTTTAGCGTTCAAGTGGGAAACTCACTGATGGTTACTGGTCGTCATGGTAACCATGGACCGAACTCAAGGACAGAATGAAATGCTCTTATTGGCTGATGACTGTTAGCTCGCCGCTCCTCACAGGAAGTTCAGACTGTTAAAAGTCGATTTCAAACTAAAACGCCGTTTTTTTCCTCAGTGACGTCCTGTTGTTGTTGTTTTTGTCTCCCTCACAGTGAAGCATCATGGGAGACGGCAGATGGATGAGCCGACCGTGGGCCGAGCAGAGCCTGTGACACACACACACACACACACACTTTCACAACATGGAGCAGGACTTCAGCATAAACACACTGGTGAGTTCACTCTGTGTGTGTGTGTGTGTGTGTGTGTGTGTGTGTGTGTGTGTGTGTGTGTTTGTGTGTGTGTGTGTGTGTGTGTGTTTGTTATCACAACTGTTGCTGGAAATAAACAGAAGATGTGGGCCCTTCAAAATAAAGCGCTGTCATGTCCTCTTTGTTTGTTTTTGTTTTGTTTTGTTTGTTTTTTTTATGTTTTTTTTGTTTGTTTGTTTGTTTTTGTTTGCTGTTGTTTTAAATTGATTTGTTTGTTTTTTATTTGTTAGTTTTTTTGTCTGTTTTTGTTATTGTTGTTTGTTCTTTTGTTTGTCAGTTTGTTTGATGTCTGTTTTGTTTTTTGCGTGTTTTTATTTTTTCTCTGTTTTTGTTTTTTGTTGTTTGTTCTTTTGTTTGTTTGTTGTATTTTATGCCTTATTGGGTCGTGTCATATTAAATATTTATTTGTCCTTCTGTATTTTGACTTGTTGAAATGTGATATTTGACTTTGAAAGAATCCTTTCATTCACATGTTTAAATCATTTATCATTAATAGAGCCTCGTCATCGTCTCTTATCTGACTCATCATTTTATCATCTTGCTGTTTTTCTCACTTTAACCCTCGACTCTCCTAAATCCTCTCAGTAAATATATTTGATCGTGTTTTGAACCGTCTTTTATCATTAAGTCTATATTTGTATGGATCTGTATCCTGCTGTTATGTATCAGGTCATTATCTCGTTAAAACACGACAGTCTGTTTACAGAGTCTGATTCATATGTTCGTGTTGTTTCAGTTCAGAGTCTGTTTATAGTAAAAAAAGAACGATGAGATTTATTAGAGAGTCAACAGAGTAACGATTAAATAATGATAACAGTTAAAGGAATAACCAACATAATTAAACAGAGAACAGGAATATTTTAGAGTCAACATGAAGGACCGTCATCAAGTATAAAATAATATTAAAGGAAATAAAAAATAAACTTTTTTAATTCCAGTCTTTGGTCCTGATATGGTGGGACCCTCCTGCTCTTCCTCTCCTCTTCCTCCATCCTTAACCCCCCCCCCATGGCCCTGAATAAAGAGCGGCGAGCGGACAGAGGACAGTTTATCCTCCTCCAACAAGCGCTGCATTCAGGCGCTCAGTGCGGCCCGTAAATCTCAGCGCTCAGCTGTCAGATGTTCGTGTTTGATGGGTCCACTTCATGAGTGGGGTCCAGATCCACCAGAGTTCACTGTCCAGTGCTCTGCTCTGACCTGTGTGTGTGTGTGTGTGTGTGTGTGTGTGTGTGTGTGTGTGTGTGTGTGTGTGTGCAGAAGAAGCTGGCAGCAGAGCCTGATTACACGGACGTGTCTCTGACGGCGGCGGAGCGCGTGCGGGCTCTGGGGAAGATGGGCTGCAGCGTGGAGATCAACGAGGACATCGAACCCAGACGGTACCTTCGCTCCGGCGTGGAGATGGAGCGCATGGCGGCGGTTTACCTGGAGGAGGGCAGCCTGGAGAACGCCTACGTCCTCTACACCAAGTTCATCACGTGAGACACGACGGCGTCCTGATGAGACCAGATTTATGCTGACTGTGCAAAACATGAGAGAGTGTGTAACAGTGTGTGTGTGTGCGTGATTGTGTGTGTGCGCGCCCTCAGGCTGTTCGTGGAGAAGCTGCCCGCTCACAGAGATTACCATCAGTGCAGCGTTCCTGAGAAACAGCTGATCATGAAGGTAAACGAGTGTGATGATGATGATGATGATGCTTCATCAATAATCGATAATCAATAACCTGTCGTGTTTTCTTTGTCTGTAGAAACTTCAGGAAGTGGCGTTTCCTCGTAAAGACGAGTTGAAGAAGCGTCTTCAGGAGAAGTACAGCAGGGAGCACGGCGAGTTCCTCCGAGCTCAGGTGAGTCTCCGCCCTTCACAGACAGAGCGCAACAGTTCTTACAAAGCTTCAGGTCTGATCATGTGACTTCCTGCTTCCTGCTCAGAGCCAGGCAGTGGTGACGGATGGGTGTGGCCAGCAGCTGCAGCAGCTCTCCCTATTGGATGAGGACAGGAGGCGTTTCCTGCTGATGGAGGAGGAGAAGCAGCGAGTCGCCGCGCTGAGACGGATGCAGATCGAATCGGAACAGTTCCGATACTTTGAGGACCAGCTGAGGCGACAGGAACTGGCCAATAGGAGGGGAGAGGAGGCGGAGCCAAAGGTGACTGCAGGCTCGGTGTTGTGGTACTATTACTGTGTGTTAGCAGAACTGTGAAGTACCAAGTACTTCATAGTCGTATTTATTGTAGTACTTTATGGTATTTTCGTAGTAACACGTCTCTCTCTCTTTCAGTTGGACACCAAAGTGCCTGAGGTGACGGACGGCTCCTGTCTGACCAAGCAGCCAATCAGGAACAACCTACGTCCCCAAGGGGCGGATCCTAACAGAAACAGACCACCGGCTCCCATCAGCCAATCAGCTGCGACTCTGGCAGGTGTCCACAGTGAGTACCTCACACCTGAGACCAGTTTGACCACGACGAAGGTTTCTGTGTGCTGCACCTGACCTGTGTGTGTGTGTGTGTGTGTGTGTGTGTGTGTGTGTGTGTGTGTGTGTGTGTGTGTGTGTGAGCAGCTCAGAGGGTGGAGGGTCTGAGGAGGGTGGTGATCCCCAGAGATCTGACGTATCGTTTCCTCCTGCTCGCCGACTCCAACACGGCGAGAGGGATCGAGACCTGCGGCGTCCTCTGTGGACGACTGGTGAGACGGTTTCCTGTCTGTTTAAATGGTCATGGTCTCTCTCTCTCTTTGTCTCCTGACCGTTTGAATGTCTCTCGCCCGCAGACACAAAACGAGTTCGTGTTGACTCACGTCGTCATCCCCAAACAGTCGGCAGGTCCAGATTTCTGCGACATGGAGAACGTGGAGGAGCTTTTCAGTTTCCAGGACCAGCAGAACCTGCTGACGCTCGGCTGGATTCATGTACGAATTCACAAAAACAAAACACCTCCTGTGAGGAGATTTTAGCACATTATTTATTCATTTTTAATATATATGTTTATTTTTTATTTATTTATATTTATTTATTAGTATTAATTTATATAAATTTTTACATATTTATTTATTTTAATTTTTATTTATTTATTTATATATTTTAATATTTTTTAATATTTTTTTATTATTTTTCTAATTCATTTGTATTTTTTTATTTATATTTATTTATATTTTCTTTTTTATTTGTATTTTTTTATTTATTTATTCATTTGTATTTATCTATTTATTTACCTATTTGTTTGTATTTATTCATTTTTTTATTTTTTGGTTTTTGTATATTTTTATTCATTCATATTTCTTCATTCATTTATATTTATTAATTTATTTATATTTGTATATAGGTTATGAAACAGACTTTACAGTGAGGTTTCTTTAACACCTACAACAGCAGGTTTAGTGTCTGTGAGCTCTGAGAGGAAACAGGAGAAGACGACGTAAACAGACCAATGACAGCAAAGACAGGAGATATAACGTTGTCCACCAGGGGGCCCTAAAACCAGCAGGATCAGAAAGTTCCTCACTGCAGCTGAAATGTATAAAAATATGAACTCATTGATTTCTTTACACATTGATCGGATAATAACTGATCGGATCATTTTAAGGCTGTGAACTCCCTCGTGAGTCCTCACAGTGTGCTAAAATCAGGTTTGTGCCACACACACCTGTGTAAACCGTGTGATCTGGCGGCGGGTGTGGCGTTGTCACGATGTCACAGCGCTGAAAGGACCGTGGTCACGTAACACCTTTAAATAAACACAAACACACCTGAGGTCCTCAGAGCGAACGAGCGGTCGTTAACGGTCCTCACTCTGTAACAAAACCGAGGACTCTCACACACACACACACACACACTGACCTCTGTTGTACTTTTTCAACCCTTCATTAGCATGATCAAATATCACCATGGCAACAGTGAGAGGAGAGGGAGAGTCAGAGATAGGAACAGACACACAGAGGTCTCACTCTGCAGCAGAAATCTGTGTTTTTATTCCAGTTTATTTTTTAACTAAAGCACAAAAAAAAAAAACAGTTTTCAGTGAGTGACCTTTGACCTCTGTGGCTCTCTGCCTTCAGACCCATCCCACTCAGACGGCGTTCCTCTCCAGCGTGGACCTCCACACTCACTGTTCCTACCAGCTGATGCTGCCGGAGGCCATCGCCATCGTTTGCGCCCCCAAACACAACGAGTGGGTCCAACACACAACTGCACCTGCGCACACAAACACACACACACACAACTGCACCTGCGCACACAAACCTACACACACACACACACCTACACTTTGCACATGAACCCTGTGTTTTTGTGTCATTGTTGTTTTTTTTGTGTTTGTCTTTTGTGTTTTTTTCCCTGACTTTATCTTTAGCTTTTTTTGTCTTTGTTTTTCGTGTTTTTTTGTTTTTGTGTTTTTTTTTCTGACTTTAACTGTTTCTTTGTGTCTTTGGTTTTATTTGCTCTTTTTTGTGTTTTTTTGTCTTTTTTCTCGCTGACTTTAGTTTTTTTTCAGAGTTCGGTCTTTATTGTGATTCAAACTAAGATATTCAGTGTAATTCTGTCGTGTTGGGCAGTGATGTGGGTCTGCAGCTGGTCCAGATTCTGGTTCTGATACATGACTGGTACATGTCCGTGTCTTTCTCTCAGCACCGGTGTGTTCAGGTTGAGCGGCCCGGGGATGTCGGAGGTTTCCGGCTGCAGACTGAAAGGTTTCCATCCTCACTCCAAGGAGCCTCCGCTCTTCACTGTGAGAAACTTTCTGATGTTTTATCTGCTGAGAGTCGATAAGAGAGCGGACCTTAGATCTGAGACGACAGTTTGGACCTAAGTTCAGACTTACTGCTCCGCCCACTTCAGTACACCTTCAGGTAGAGGACTAAAGTGGACCACTATCCGTGTCCCAGATTAGGAACGATTAGATCTGGTTCTGACCTTTAACCTCATGTACCAAAACAGTCGACAAACCCGTGAACAGGAGGCTCGGTGGTCGTTGACTTCCCTCCGTACAGACATGAACGTGACGCTGAAGTGTTTGAGATGAACTCAGGTTGAATAAAATAACAGTTGTTAGCCTGTTAGCCTGTTAGCATCTGTGCCGACTGTTAGCCTGTTAGCATCTGTGCCGACGTTAGCCTGTTAGCCTGTTAGCATCTGTGCCGAAGTTAGCATGTTAGCATCTGTGCCGACGTTAGCATGTTAGCATCTGTGCTGAAGTTAGCCTGTTAGCATCTGTGCCGACGTTAGCCTGTTAGCCTGTTAGCATCTGTGCCGATGTTAGCCTGTTAGCATCTGTGCTTCACATTCTCTCCCGCTCTCTCTCTCCCTCTCTCTCTCTCCCTCTCTCTCTCTCTCTCTCTCTCTCCCTCTCTCTCTCCCTCTCTCTCTCCCTCTCTCGCCCTCTCAGGTGTGTAAACACGTGTTGGTCAGGGACTCTAAAATCAGCCTGTTGGACCTCAGGTGACAGACAGGAGGCGCCGTCTGTCTGTTTACTGCCGGGCTGTTTGTCTTTGAAACTGTGACTCGTGTGTGTGTGTGTGTGTGTGTGTGTGTGTGTGCGGACCTTTTTAAGGACGTGTTTTCAGTCCTTCAGTTTTCTGGACTTTGTTTTATTTGTGGATTTGTTGTTTTTTCTGCTTTTGTACCAGCCGCTGCTGCTGCTGCTGCTGCTGTCCCTCTGACCGTCTGTCCGTCTGTCTGTGGATATAAATCTATATTTTTGTTTTTTTTTGGTGGTTCAGAGTTTTGAATCTGAGGTGTACGATGTTGACGTGTTTTTAATGAAGAACAAAGTGTGAAAGTTGAAGTGACAGAGTGCCTTCTTTTAAAGCCACCATGAGTGATTTTTTTAGACGCTGTTGTTTTAGATCGAACAGAAACTCGGACCTGAAACAGGAACATCAGGAGGTTATTTTCAGGTCCCGCCCTCTCTCACCTTCACACCTGCTGAGCCTCCACCTCTCCGACTGAAACAAACACTCGTCTTTATGAAGCTCGCTCGTCCCTCTCTCTCTCTCTCTCTCTCTCTCCTGAAGTGTCTCTAACTCTGCTGTGACAGGATCCCAGGTTCTCAGTTTGTGCACCAGCACCGCTCAGTGTTCAGGTGTGTGTGTGTGTGTGTGTGTGTGTGTGTGTGTGTGTGTGTGTGTGTGTGTTTGGTTGTTGTAAAGCGACTGAGTTGCTGTTTTTAACTGACTGCCGTTTTTGGTAATAAAAGACCGACTGCACCTGTCAGAGTTTCATTTCTGTTCCTCTGAAAGTTTGAAAATCATCAAAACTGGTTAAAAAAAACTGTTTCCTGGAGCAAACAGGAAACAAACCTTACTCTGGTGACTGACAGCTGCTGATCACCTGCACAGGTACGACCTCAGACAGGAAACCGATCAGACCAACAAAAAGACACTCAGGTCGTTTACAGTCTCAGTTTAATCAGACTAAACTCATAATCGAGTTATCGACGTGAACGTGTCCTCCTCCCCAACACTAGGGGGCGATATGGGTCTTTTCAGCGGCGCTGTTTCCGACCCCATCCAACCGTCAACAACAACAGCAGGTCGGTGTCAGACGTCAGAAGTGTCTACAACTGCTGCTGGGCATTTTGGAGAAACAAGAAGATGGAGCATCGTACAGCGTTGTTTTTGTCCGACATGATGGACGCGCTACTTTTTCTCAAGAGGAGACCAACGCTACTCCTCTACTCTGGGGGTTTGTTACGGGGTTACAGGGGCGTGGCCGATCATACTCCGACTACGCTGGTTACATGGTAGAGAAAATTGAACTCCAATCAGATTATCTGGGAGTTCTCCGACTCCGATAATAGTCGGACTAAAGTGTTTCCATGACCTTCAGTCGTCCGGTCTTAATCGGAATAAGGCGATAATTCGGTTTTCTCGGTTGTCATGGAAACGTACTGAGTTCCTAAGAGTTCCTGGAGAGTTTGAAGAAGCCACCAACAGTGGGAGGTGGACGGTCTGCAGGACGCTGATTCACCAACGCTGAGGATGGAGACGGTCCGGTCATGAAGGACAGAAGACAAAGATCCACGAACCGAAGAAAAGGTTCTGACCCAGAAACCACGACGGTTCTGAGAACAGGAGGAAGTTTTTCAAAAAAACGATTCTGAGACTTTTACAAACTGATCCAGTAGGAATCTGTGAAAATCACCGTTCTGGATCAGAGCCGTTCAGGTTTGAGGACCAGGACCTGGACTCTGGGGTCCAGGTCCTGGAGCGGGTGAATAAAGACACACACAGGGATCTTGTATGAGAGCTCTTTATTGTCGTCCTGGGGCGATCGTCTGTCTCTTCCATGTTCACATCACACACCTGCTGCTTCGCCTCTTTACATGCTCATACTGCGGACCGCCGCACCACTTGTGACATCATCATCATCATACACTGTGTGACATCATCATCATCGTAACGCCGTGTGAATGTGCTCTAACCCCCGACCATGGAAGATAACACCAGCGGGAAACATTCAAGCTTTATTCATCAAAAATAAAAACACACTTTGACAAGACAAAGAAACAACATGGAGGACAGAGGGGGCGGGGCCACGTGTGATAACAAGGGGCGGGGCCAGAGGTGGAGAAGTAAGGGGTAAAGATGGAGGACGAGCGCCACATTCACAGTTTTCAGTGAGCAGAGACGGAGGATGTTAGCGTTAACTCTGAGTTTACAAATAAAGGTTCAAATATCAACGACATCACGATTTTAACCGTCTGTCAGGAACCAATGGGGTGAGGCTTTACCCCCGAAGTGTGACCACCTCCTGCCTCTGATTGGACGTCTGTGTGGAGCTGATCCGGGGCCTGTTAGCTGGTGCTCAGTGCGGGCTACATGAAGACAATGATGCGAGGGTGGGGGAGGAAGAAGGTGGAGACCCACGGGGACCTTTCTAGAAACACTTGCGGTGGACGATGGAGGGTCCCGCTTCGTCGTACTCCTGCTTACTGATCCACATCTGCTGGAAGGTGGAGAGGGAGGCCAGGATGGAGCCGCCGATCCACACCGAGTACTTCCTCTCAGGCGGGGCGATGATCTGGTGAGGAATCAAAGGAAACGATCAGTAATAATAATAATAATAATAATAATGATAATACAGGTTTATGTCGGAGTTAAAGGTCGGGTCGTTATGAATCTGTTAAAGAAGCATCTTATTATTTTGTTTATAAACAGAAAATCTTCTAATATCAGTCAATAGTTATTAGTTATTGATTATTTGGTAATATATTGATATCTCTGTGTTCTCTTCTGTCTGTGTCGTCAACATTTGAACATTTTTGAGCGGTCCGCTCTTTCTGACTGTAAACAAAGCCGTTCTCCACCTCCTCTAACCTGATTGGTTGTGAGGCAGACGCTGCTCCCCCGTGTCGTTCAGGAGCCCAAACAAAGTTAGCGTGCTACAATATCGGACAGTAGAAACCAACCAGAAAGTTCGGAAAATTGTCGGAATCCTCCTTTGGCCACGACTGCCGACACAAGCAAGAAAACAAAGTAAATACCGGAGACTCTGGAGGAATAACGGGCGCTTAAAACGGAGGTAGACCGGACAAGAGCTAAAAAGCCGGGTCAACATAAAGGATGGGGGACGCTTGGGGATCTTGGTGACCCTGTAACCTTTCTGCTGGACAGGTAAACCGCTTTAACAAAGTAAGACAAGTGTCTGTAACAGAAGTGTTTCTTGTCAAACGGACCTGCTGTAGCGTGTTGTAGCGCCATCGCTAAACTGTCCTCCCTCGGGTCCTGGACTATGTCACTTTATCCTCGTTGTAGAAGTCCTGCAAACATTGTGTTTGCTGGTAGTCTGTTGGCATCTACAGTAGCACCAATGCTTTTGACTTTCACCTTGACTGGGCCCCATTTGTAATGATCTGAAGGATTTATCTGCATCATATCTGAATTTAATCGGAACGGTACGATGTGTCTGGTTCTTACTTTGATCTTCATCGTACTCGGGGCCAGAGCGGTGATCTCCTTCTGCATACGGTCAGCGATACCCGGGTACATGGTGGTTCCTCCTGACAGCACGTTGTTGGCGTACAGGTCTTTACGGATGTCGATGTCACACTTCATGATGCTGTTGTAGGTGGTCTCATGGATTCCAGCCGACTCCATACCTGAGGGGGGGGCGGCCAGGTGAGTGAACAGTGACAAACAGGCAGGTGTATGACGGACAGGTGTACTGACCAATGAATGAAGGCTGGAAGAGCGTCTCAGGGCAGCGGAACCGCTCGTTTCCGATGGTGATGACCTGTCCGTCAGGAAGTTCGTAGCTCTTCTCCAGAGAAGACGAAGTGGCGGCTGTTCCCATCTCGTTCTCAAAGTCCAGAGCGACGTAACACAACTTCTCCTTGATGTCGCGCACGATCTCTCTCTCAGCTACACACACACACACACACACACACACACCGTCAGAGACACGCCGCGGTACCTGACATTTAAAGATGTGGGCGGAGTCTTACCAGTGGTGACGAAGCTGTAGCCGCGCTCCGTCAGGATCTTCATGAGGTAGTCGGTGAGGTCGCGACCCGCCAGGTCCAACCTCATGATGGCGTGAGGAAGAGCGTAACCCTCGTAGATGGGAACATTGTGGGTGACGCCATCACCAGAGTCCAGGACGATACCTGAACAGGGACAGGAAGACAGGTGTCCACGTTAGACCAGAACCTCAGTCATGGTCTCAGTCATGGTCTCAGTCTCTCTGTAAATCGTTCAGATCTTTTCATCGGAGTTTGAGAAACATCCTCTAAACTGTTAGCTGATGAAGAAGTACAGGCTGATAGATCTGAGCTGAGGAGGAGAAGAAGGAAGAAGAGGAGGAAGAGGAGGAAGAGGAGATGTAGTAGTAGTGGTGGTAGTGGTAGTGTGGTCCAACCTGTGGTTCGTCCAGAGGCGTACAGCGAGAGGACGGCCTGGATGGCCACGTACATGGCGGGAACGTTGAAGGTCTCAAACATGATCTGCTCACAAACACAGAACTCTGAATTAGTGACTCGTCACGTCGGTCACATGACTGTTTTTGACCCTTTGACCTTGGCCTGAGGGAACATCTGTCTCCTCAGCAGCTTTAATGCTTCTCTGTATTCAAGAGTGGACCAATCAGAACCAGCTGATGTCCGTATCCATGACATTTAACGACAAGGACACGAACCCATCTGCTTTATTGATATTTATATTTAACCCTTTAATGCCTTTTGTGTCATATTTGATTTAAACTGATTATACTTTAACAAATAAATGAACAAATAACTAAAAAAAACACCTGAATACAGTCGATAAATGATCAAATGTCCTCTTGTAGTTTTTGTATCAGTTTACAAAAACATCTAAAGTATCAAACCAGATAAATAAATATTTTTAATTTTTATTTTTAATTTTAAGGACATTTTGATTTTTTTGGTTTTCAGTAGGAAGTCAAATAAACATTTCAGTGAAAACAATTGTTTAGATTTTCTGACCTTAATTTGTGGTTCGAGGCAAAATATCAACGTATAATATTAAGTATATAAACATGAAATATTCATTCACATGTGTACAGAATCATTCATATATATATATATAAGTAGGTTTAACTCTGCGCTGGGTCATTTGAATAAAGGTTAATTCACTTATAGGTTTAATTATATATAGGTACATTAATTTATGTAGGTTAATTTTAAAGGTTTGTTGGTATAAATGTTTAATTATATGTAGTTTTATTTATGTATGGGTTCATTTAGGTTAAATATATACGAAGGATTAATTATATAAAGGTTTAATGAACAGAAGCTTTGGTTATATATAAATTTAAAAGTTTATAAATGTTGTTTATAAATTATCTGTGTTCATTTATACACAGCCTTAACTGTATGCAGGTATATACTATTTATTATAAATAAGTTGAATTATTAACAGGTTATATATATATATATATATATATATATATATATATATAGGTTTATTTGTACATATGTTGAATGATATATTTGTGTTTATTCATGTATACACAGGTATGATTTTAGTCCAGGTCAGTTTTATTTCGCTCTGTTTAAAGTGAAAAGGTGCTCAGATCAGAAACTGAATGATTTTCGATCAATTAAACCTTTTAATGCCTGAAAACACAAATTATGGTCAGAAAATTCTTTCTTTTTTTTTTGGCTGAAATGTTTATTTGACTTTGAATCAAAATGTCGTTAAAATTCAACAAATATATTTATTGATCTGCTTTGATACTTGAGATGTTTTTGTAAACTGATAAACTAAAAGAGGACATTTTTATCATTGATCGGCTGTTTTCAGGTGTTTTTTTAGTGATTTGTTGATTTTATTGATCTGATAGAAGTTTATAAAAGTATTTATCAAATTTGACACAATCGGCATAAAAGGGTTAAACCACAGAGACAAAAACAGACATTCAGACGACCTGAGCCTCTGCCTGGTCACTGAAAGGTCAAAGGTGAAGGGTTCACAGGTGGGTCAGCTCACCTGTGTCATCTTCTCACGGTTGGCTTTGGGGTTGAGGGGGGCCTCGGTCAGCAGGGTGGGATGTTCCTCTGGAGCCACTCGCAGCTCGTTGTAGAAGGAGTGATGCCAGATCTGACCAATCACAGCGCAGAGAAACATGATCAGAGTGATCGGTAAGGATCAATAACGACAGAACAGAGAGGGTGTGTGAGCGGGTCCCAGACCTTCTCCATGTCGTCCCAGTTGGTGATGATGCCGTGTTCGATGGGGTACTTCAGGGTCAGGATTCCTCGTTTACTCTGAGCCTCGTCTCCAACGTAGCTGTCCTTCTGCCCCATACCCACCATCACTCCCTGTGAGCAGGACAACAAGACGGGTCAGAACCGTTCAGACCAGAACCAACTAACGGAGAGGAAACCCTTCTGAACCACGACAGGAGAGGGCGGAGTCATTTACAGCTGTAGGTCAATGCTGAGTGAGTGACGACGAGCTCAGATATGAAGATTTAACGATAACACTTTTTAAAAACCAGAATTTATAAATGATCAATATTTAATCCTCATTTAAAAACAGCATATAGACCAATTATCAATGACAAATAGTTTATTAATGAAAGTGACTTTACTATTAACAAGCAATGAAATTATGATCAATTATTTTCATTAATTAATAATGGACAGAAATTTATATTGAAAATAAATATTTATATAAGTTATTGTTATATGTTATTATAGTTATCCCGGTAATAGAAATATTACTAATATAACAGACATGGAATAATTAAATATATGATTTAATATAACTGCCTTGTGTGTGTAGATCTATAACTATAACTCTATCTGTTTAATGTTTATTTATGTAAATCCATGGTGACAATTATTCTTGAGTATGCAGGAACTGAAACTCTGAAAATCGGTGTAAAGTTAATCAATCTATGGTTATTTAAATTAATCAATCTGGTTATTTAAATTAATCAATCTATGATTATTTAAATGTTACATGGATGTAGACTGGAATGTTAGGAGAGGGCGAGCTGACTGTAGTAAGATGGCCGCCATGCTCAGATGTCTGTCTCCATTGGTTTACAGCGTGTGTGAGTCATCTATCATTGATTTATGAATCGTTGGTCCCTCTACTCTTTAGAGCGGAGGATGCAGAGTCCAGGACCTCCAAGAGGAAAGTCCAGGTCCAGACTCGAACTTCAAACTGAACCCCTGTGGCGGTCTCAGAGCCTCTGTTAGTGGATTATAAAGACCACATGGACTCCTCCTGAGTTATAGTTCAGTCTGTTTTTAGTTAAAGGCCTCTAGTTACTAAATCAGCGTTAGCCTGTCAGCATGGACCAATCAGGTGTCACCTGGTGCCTGGGCCGGCCCACGATGGAGGGGAAGACGGCTCTGGGGGCGTCGTCTCCGGCGAACCCGGCTTTACACAGACCTGATCCGTTATCACAGACCAGCGCGGTGCTCTCCTCATCATCACACATGACTGCAGGGGGCGCTGTGGGCGAGCAACGACGACACTCTGACACACTGACAGAGAGAGAGAGAGAGAGAGAAAGAGGTGGTTATCGAGAACTTTCTCCAGGTGAGGCTGTCCACAGACTTTTGTCCTTCATTAATATTATTATTATAATTATTATCATTATAATTATTATTAAAGTGTTAAATAAAAGCAGTGGAGATACGAGGTTTCCTCAGCAGCAGACTCATTGACACACAGACTGAACATCAGTGTTAAAACCTCGTAAGTCCGAGTTTCCTCCAACCTCACCCTTTAAATCACCAAACTTGGAGTTGTGAGGTTTTCACGTGACAGCAGTGACATCACCCCCCACCCTCACCCCCACCCCCCCACTACTGTTCTCCTCTGAATGAACAACAAAGCACTCTGGGAAAACTTCCTAATTAGGGCATGGAGCAGAGTCCTGACTGTGTTTGGTATGCTCTCTCTCCCCTCTGCTCACTCTGCCTCGCTCGCCCTCTCCCCCATCACTCGCCCTCTCCCCCCCGGCCTGCCTCCCTCTCTCTCTCTCCCTCACTGGGAGTCAGAGACGCCTGTAGACCATATTTAGACATTAAATTTGGGAATCAAATATTTATCTGATTTTGTGGAGCCTGACAGGAGCCTGAGAGAGTGTGGGTTTATTCTGCCCTCAGTTCTGTCTTTAAGGAGAACTCAGCGAAGGGTCTCAGCCTCTGATGTTTGGGGGTCTGTCCAATAAGAAACATGAACAAAAGTTAAAACGAATTAAAGGTGTTATTTTAATGAAGCTGTCACAGAAATTATTAAAGTCAAAATTAAGTCGTAGATTTGTGGATCAGCTGACCTGTTTCTATGACGATAGCGCATTAGTGTCTCCTCTCAAACTGTTACTCGGGTTTATTTCTGATTTTTGAAGCTCATCGTTTATTTTAATTTGAACATTTTTTCGATGCTTCATTTTTGTGTTTTTTTAATTTTATTTTTTAGTCTCGGATTAACCTGTCATCATCATCATCGTCGTCTTCATCGTCATCATCGTCTTCATCGTCATCGTCGTCGTCTTCTCCTCTCCTGACAAACATTTTTACACAAACGTTCACACCTGAATTATGACTTGTTCTTGTTTTAAATGAATGTTTCGCTGTCGTTCTGCCCCCTGCTGGTTAGATAGGAGACAGCAGGTTAAATGTTACAGCACTCTTTGACACGTCTGGACCTCAGGTGTGCTCTTTGGTTTCTACCTGAACTTTCTCTGATGTCACAGGTCGATAGAGGTCACCTGACGAGTCCGAGAAACTTCACGTTAGTAAATGTTTCAGGAGTGTTGGATGGAGGTCACTCTGTACTCGGGTTTATTTAGGTCAATTTAAACTACCGTAGGGTCAACATCCTACACAGAGCTTCATCTGCAGGACTACAGGACGACTTTACTCTCACATCTAACCACTCCTCTGGGCTCCTGTAGTTTGGACTGAATTTGCCTGAACTGTGTCAAGTTGGAAGCTCAACATAATCAGTGAATGATGATGATGAAGATGAAGATGATGAAGATGATGCTCTGAACCTGCCGACACTCCTGCCAGTCTGCACTCAGGGCGGAAAGTTTCAAATCAGGCAGCAAACGCTTCAACTCAGCACCCAGACAAAGAAATCAAACACACCTCAACACCTGCCAGATTAAACCAAACCTCTGTGAGAAAAAGTGAAATTTTAGTGTAAATGTGTCAGAGTAGAAACAGAGTCTGAAACATCTAAGCTCAGGTGGAGGAGACTCGACTCTGTCCTCAACAGAGTTTCTGTTCACAGATTTATCTCTGAATCACAGAA
Organism: Xyrichtys novacula; assembly: GCA_962446985.1. Classification (NCBI taxonomy): domain Eukaryota; kingdom Metazoa; phylum Chordata; class Actinopteri; order Labriformes; family Labridae; genus Xyrichtys; species Xyrichtys novacula. The sequence goes on along the minus strand of OY660882.1, from coordinate 25,015,487 downwards.
ACTGAAGAAGAAACGAACTCAGACTCAGCAGACCGACAGAAAACTGCAAAACTAAAAACAGCAGAAATTTAAATGGAGTTTGGTAAGAGAGTGTTTGACTTTACGAGCAGATTAAAGTCAGCTAACAGAGAAGAGGAAGGAGGGAGGAAACACTCTGAAAATGGAAGGAGAGGAGAAGGAGATACAAGGAGAGGAGGTGAAGGAGAAAGGAGGAGGACAGAAGAGGAGAGAAAGAAGTGAAGGAGGTGAAAAAGGAGGTGAGATGGATCTGAAGAGGAGCAGACAACAAGGTTTTTTCAGCTTTTGTGGATTTACTCTGATGTCTGATGCAGAGGAGGAGCAGAGAGGAGGAGGTGCAGAGGATGTACAGATGGAGGTGCTGCATGTAGAAGAGGAGAAAGGAGGTGATGGGAAGATGGTTCAGGAGGCAGAGGAGAAGATGAGAGGAGTCAGAAGAAGGAGGCTCAGCAGCTTCTGAACAATTTCACCTTTTTTGCAAGGAGGAGAGCAGAAAGGAGGTGAAGAGGTGAAAAGAAGGAGGAGGTGAAGCAGGAGGTTAAGGAGGAAATTCTGAAGCTTGGAGAGTTTTTCAGGAGAGGAGGTGAAGAAAAAAAGGAAGAGGAAAGTTTACAGAGAGGAGTGAGAAGAGGAGAGGAGGAGAGAAAAGAAGAGACAGAAGGAGCTCGAAGCTTTTGGAAAACTTTTGATTTGATGATGAGAGGAGAGGAGTTCAGAAGGAGGTGAAGAGGAGCAGGAGGAGAACAAAGAGGGTTCCTGCAGCAAACAGGAGGAGGTGATAAGGAGGTAACAGAGGAGGTGATGGAGGTCTTACCGTGGCGGTGCAGGGGGGGGAGGACAGAAGTGAGAGTCTGACCTGCAGCGAGTGAGTTTATCAACCCTCCACCTCCTCCATCCATCCCTCCATCCCAAACATGGCCCGGGCCTCCTCCCTCTCTCCCCACCTCCTCCCCCTCCACCTCCTCTCCCTCTCTTGAGTCCTTATAGGGCAGGCCCTGAGGGAAGCAGCCAATCAGACGGCCGGCGTAGCGTCTGAATATTCTCCCATCATTCACAGCATTCCTCTCTCCTCTCTCTCTCTGTCCGTCCGTCTCTCTGTCCGTCTGTCTGTCTGTCTGTCCGTCTGTCTGTGGTGGTCTCTGCAGACTGGGCCCACTGGGAGGATCCCAGTCTGATCTACAGAGGGACTGAGAGTCAGAGGGGGGTCAGACCGAGACCTGTGAGGAGCTGAGACCTCCACCTGCCCTGACCTCCATCCTGTCCCAACAACAACGCCGTCTTCAAATCAGCTGACAGGACGAGCCGGATCCTCACAGACCTGATCCCAGACCTGATCCCAGACCTGATCCCACACCTGATCCCAGACCTGATCCCAGACCTGATCCCAGACCTGATCCCAGACCTGAGGGGGCTGACAGAAACTCACCTGTGATCCTCCTGTGACCACAGAGCTGTGTAAAAACTAACACCCCACAGCTGAGTCGAACTTTCTGAAGCAGATCCAGAACCCTCTTTGTGCCCCTGCTGGATGAAGTGGGTCATTGCAGGACAGATCCACGCCCCGTTTTTAACCTCTGCTCCAAAGTTCTCCAAAGTTCTCGTCTTTAACGGAGCGACGTATCAAAGTGACTCATCAGGCTCCGTTTATGACAGTTTATCCATTTACTGTGAGAGTCTGAGATGAAGATCGAATCTCAGTCAAGATAATTAATCATGTGAAATATCATCTTCATCATCATCATCATCATCATCATCATCATCATCTTCATCATCATCATCATCATCATCATCATCATCATCATCATCATCTTCATCATCATCATCATCATCATCTTCATCATCATCATCATCATCATCATCATCTTCATCATCATCATCATCATCATCTTCATCATCATCATCATCATCATCTTCATCTTCATCATCATCTTCATCTTCATCTTCATCATCATCTTCATCTTCATCATCACATCATCACCATCATCATCATCACCATCATCATCACCATCATCATCATCATCATCATCATCATCATCATCATCACCATCATCATCATCATCATCATCATCATCATCATCATCTTCATCTTCATCATCACATCATCACCATCATCATCATCACCATCATCATCATCATCATCATCATCATCATCACCATCATCATCATCATCATCATCACCATCATCATCATCATCATCATCATCATCATCATCTTCATCTTCATCATCACATCATCACCATCATCATCATCATCATCATCACCATCATCATCATCATCATCATCATCATCATCGTCATCATCATCGTCATCATCATCATCATCACACCTGTGTTTCGTTGGCACTGATGTCTTTTCCTCTTTTATATTTTCTCTTTCTTGTCTTTAATTCTTCCACCGCTCTTTCTTCCTCTTTTTTACTGTCGATCTTTATCTTCTTTATTTGTGTTTTTGTACCCGTTCTGAGTGTGAGTCTGTTGTGTGTACCGCTGCTGTTAACAACTTAATTTCCTCACTGAGGGATGAATAAAGGAAAATCTAATCTAATCTAATCTAACACTAACATCAACGTAACAGAAGTCGGAAATGTATGATTTGACCCGTAGGCTGCTATCGTTGTAGTGAATGAAAGAGAAGTGTGATGACGAATAATGTTCATGAGATTACACGTGAAAATAAACGAGAAAAACAGCGAAAATATCAGATTCATCAGGAGGTCAAAATCATCACAGAGGGATGAAGAGAATAAAAGTGAGAGCGGTCCCTGATATCAGGATAAAATAAGTTTATATTTAATAACTCTGAAATATTAAAGACAATAAAAAATGATCATAAGTACAAAAATGTAAAATTAATATGTAAATATGTGACTGTGGACACTGATTTATTTATGAACTTATTAAATTAAAGTTCCTGATGTGGAGCAGCGGTTAGGAGGAGGATCTGCAGACACGTTATGTCTGAGAGTTTTTAAAAACTCTGATTAAATTTAAAGACGAGATCATGATGAGAAGAGTTTTTATTCCTCCGGTTCCTCTGAGCTTCAGGTCGGACCGCTCTGACTGCCTCCTTCACCTACTGACCCACTTTCAGGAACGCTCATGTAGTCAGAGATGTTTTTATAGCTGCAGGTTCAGGATCTGAGACTCTGTGTCTTTGTGGCAGAAGCTGGTCTGTGTGGTCTAGTCCTGGTCCTCGTTGGTCCTGGTCCTTGTTGGTCCTGGTCCTCGTTGGTCCTGGTCCTCGTTGGTCCTGGTCCTCGTTGGTCCTGTTGGTGTGTGAGTGACTGATGAAGTCCAGCTGTGTTGACTGTCAGCAGAAGTCACTCAGTGTTGAAATGAACCGTCTGCACCCAGACGGAGACTGACCTCCACTTCAACTCCTCATGAGACCACAGCGCACCGACAACACACCGACAACACACCGACAACGCACTAATAAACACACCAACAACACACTGACTATCATCATAAACAACATGAGGATTATTTCAGTAAAGAGACTTCATCACAAACTCAGAGTCAGTTTGAAATCATCATGACCCCCCCACCTCCTCATATGGCACTGTAGCATGTTCATCACACACACACACACACACACACACACACACACACACACACACACACACACACACACACAGCAGAGGGTTGTGCCAAACTATGACATCATCAGTTTACATGATGTTCAGCCCAACGATCGGACCCTCAGAGGACAGATACCAGACCGCCCTGAACACACACACACACACACACACACACACACACACACACACACACACACACACACAAACACACACACACAGTTTAATTCTGATCTCAGTGTAAAAACAAACAGAGCTCAGATTTATGAAGATCAATAAGTAACAAAAAACACCAAACAACAAACTGACATGATTATATGATAAACTAACGTTAGTATATAATAAATAAACTAAGATAATAATATAATAAATAACATAATTATATAAGAATAAGAAGAACTTTATTGATCCCTGAAGAGAAATTCAATTGTCTATAAAAGTTATTTATTATTTACACAAGAGTAAAAAAGTCTTTCTGTCCTGCAGCGAAGAGAGAGGAGACGTTTATATTTATATATTTATATATTTATAACTTTATAACTTTAGTTTACTAAATATACTAAAGTTATTATATACTAAAAAAAATCATAGTTATGTACTAAATAAACTCTCTCTCTCTTTTAATACACACATATGTAGATGTAGATATATAGATATATAGATATATACACAGAGTCTGGCCTCTGTTGGGGTTCTGGGTCGGGGTCCCGCAGGCCTGAGAGGGATCAGTGGACTCAGACTGAGGCCCGGTCCACTGGTATGTGGTGCAGTTTTTCTCTGGGTCCTGGTCTCATGAGTCCGGGTTTGTCTGAGTTCCTGCTGACGTAGAGAGGCGGAGCCTGGATACAGGTACACCCACCTGTGAGGCCACGCCCACATTCATGCAAACGTAAACAAACTCTGATCCTCAGAACCATCCAGATGGACGAGTTTCTGTTTGGGTCAGCGGGGACGGGGGGTTAGCAGGTGAAGCAGGTCTACTCAGACCTCCTGCTCCTCCTCCTCCTCCTCCTCCTCCTCCTCCTCTGATCAGCTGCTCTACAGTCTCTAAATCTCTGTTTTGGTGTTTTTTTAAAGCTGGTTTTTAGGGTCACTGTCAGGATTTGGTTTAATTCTTGATGGTCGTGATGAAGGTCCCCCCCCACCCCACCCTGCAGCTCTCCATGTCCTCATGTCCTCCTGCATGTCTATCTGCAGCAGGTCTGAGTCAAAGAGCGAGGAGGTCTGATTGTTCTAAAGTTCATCATCTCCAGGATGGAGATCTCTTCAGGGTTTCAGTCGGACTTTCTCTGCATGTTCTCCTTAAAAGGAAACTTTACTACGAGGAAAACCAAACTTCCTGCTGCAGAGACGCCGCCCTCTTCATCAGACGTCTGGATAGAAATCTGGATGTGAGGAACTCCAGAGAGAAGGAGCACGGAGGAGAAATGTCAGAAAAAGCCGAGCAGGAGAAATTGAGGAGGGAATGTAAAAAAAAAACAGAGAGTAGGAGATCGGTCTGCGTCTTTGAGTCCAAAAAAGGAAGGCTGTGGGTAAATAAGAGCCTCCTCCTCCTCCTCCTCCTCCTCCTCCTCCTCCTGGTCTCATGTAAGGAGAGGAAACAGGGTGGGTGTGGTCAGTCTGCAGAATCAGAGGGTCTCCTCACTCTCTGTGTACAGTAGTATTTCTCTCTGCTGTCCTTCACCATGTCCTTCTTTAGTTGTACAGTGCTCCTCTCCTCCTCCTCCTCCTCCTCCTCCTCCTCCTCCTCTTCCTCCTCTCTCCGTCCTTCATAGCTTCATACCACGCTCACTTATTTCAGATCCTTATTTACTCTCTGTTTGACTGAACACACTCACTCTGAGCTCATCCTGGGCCTCTCCATGCAGACATGAGCAGCAGCTGTCGCTCTCTTCACTTCTGCTGCAGGTTCTTCTTCTTCTCCTTCTTCTTCTTCTTCTTCTTCTTCTTCTTCTCCTTCAGTCATAAACGTTTCTGAACCTTCTCTGCTGCCAGATTCCTCAAATACTTTCTCTGTTCTTGGTGAACGTCTGAATCTGCTGGAGTAAACTGAGGCTGCTGTGTGTGAGTGAGGGTGAACGTGTCAGAGATGAAAAACAAACTCTGCTTTAAATCTAATCAGACAATCGGCTTCAAATGTGTTTTTAAATGTGATTTTAAAATGTTCTTTTAACAGCGCTTTAAATGTTTTTAGATAAATGTGCTTTTAGTATTTAAGAATGTCAAAGTATAGAATGTTTACAAAAATTAAAGTTAAGGATGATAAATTAGTATATTATGCTACAATAAAATGTCATGGTTAAGATAAAATATCATATTATAGTGTAAAATTGTCACATTATAGTATGTTTATAAAATATTATAATATCATATTATATCATGTTAAAAAAATCATAGTTTAGTAAAACGAAATGTGATATCATAGTCTGTTAAGAATATCAAAATAAATTATGTCAAAAATATCATATTATTGAATGAAATAAAGTCATGGCGACCTTTTATTAAAATATTCTCTAGTAACTTCAAATATCATAGTATAGTATGATTAAAATGTTACAGTATAATATGAAAAAAACCAACGAATGTTATGTTTAAAAACTGTTTTGTGTTACAAAAGTATTGTTTGATAAAATATGATAGTATAGAATGATGCCATAGTATAGTATGTTAAAAAAAATCATAATTAGGAATAACAAACTGTCATAGTATAATCAAAATATCATAGTATAGTATGCAAAAAATATAGAAATGATGAATATTTTACACTTTAGTAAGAAAAAAGTCACAGGGTGAAGAAAATGTCTAGTAGAGTATGTTAAAAAAATAATTTAGTGTTGTAAGATTATATTTACAAATTTTAGTATGTTAAGAATGGTATAGTATACAATGTTGAAAAAATCTCATTGTATAGTATGATAAAAATGTCTTAGTATAGGATGTAAAAGATTTTACATTTTAGTGTGAAAATTTTTTTTCATATTTTGTGTGAAAAAATGTCGTAGTATAGGATGTTAAAAAAGAAAATTAATTAAGCTGCGAAAAAAAAAAATCATATTTTAGTCCAAAAAAAAAAAAACGTCATAGTATACTATGACCAAAATTTCAGATTTTAGAAAATTTCTGAATTCAGGATGAAAAAACATGCCCTAGTATTGTCTGATCAAAATGCAATAAATAAGGATGTTAAAAATGTCATATTTCAGAAGGAAAAAAAAAAATTTAGTTTGAAAAAAAAAATGTCATAGTATACTTTGACCAAAATTTCAGATTTTAGAGTGAAAAAAATTTCCGAATTTAGGATGAAAAAACATGCCACATTACTGTCTGATCAAAATGCCGTAGCATAAGATGTTAAAAATGTCATATTTTAGCCCAAAGAAAAAAAATTCAGATTTTAGTCTGAAAAAAAAATGTCATAGTATACTATGACCAAAATTTTAGATTTTAAAGTGAAAATGAAATTCCGTCTTTAGAATGAAAAAATCTGCCATAGTATTGTCTGATCAAAATGCCATAGAATAGGGTGTTAAAAATGTCATATTTTAGTTGATAAGAAAAAATCATATTTTAGTCTGAAAAAAAAACGTCATAGTATACTGGGACCAAAATTTCAGATTTTAGTGTGAAAAAAAAATTTCAGATTTTTGGATGAAAAAATCTGCCTCAGTATTGTCTGATCAAAATGCCTTAGTATAGAAAGTTAAAAATGTCATATTTAAGTGGGAAAGACAAAATTATATTTTAGTCTGAAAAAAAACGTCATAGTATACTATGACCAAAATTTTTGATTTTAGAGTGAAAACAAAATTTCAGAATTTAGGTTGAAAAAACATGCCAAAGGACAGTCTGATCAAAATGCAATAAATAAGAATGTTAAAAATGTCATATTTCAGAAGGAAAAAAAAAAATTTGTTTGAAAAAAAAAAACGTCATAGTATACTATGACCAAAATTTTAGATTTTAGAGTGAAAACAAAATTTCAGATTTTTGGATGAAAAAAACTGCCACAGTATAGTCCGATCAAAATGCCGTAGATTAGGATGTTAGAAATGTCATTTTTTAAAAGGAAAAAAAATAATATTTTTTGTCCGAAAAAAAAAAAACGACATAGTATACTATGACCAAAATTTTAGATTTTAAAGTGAAAATGAAAATTCCGTTCTTAGAATGAAAAAATCTGCCATAGTATTGTCTGATCAAAATGCCGTGGTATAGGGTGTTAAAAATGTCATATTTTAGTTGATAAGAAAAAATCATATTTTAGTCCGAAAAAAAAGAACAACATAGTATACTATGACCAAAATTTAAGATTTTAGGGTTAAATTTTTTAAAACATTTTAGGTTGAAAAAACATGCCCTAGTATTGTCTGATCAAAATTCTGTAGTATAGGATGTTAAAAATGTCATACTTCAGAAGGAAAAAAAAATCATATTTTAGTCCGAAAAAAAAGAAACGTCATAGTATACTATGACCAAAATTTTAGATTTTAGGGTAAAAATGTCACATGGTAGTTTTTATAAAATATCATAGTATTGTTTGTTGAAAACTCATAGAATAAGAAGATAAAAATATGATAACACAGTATGATAAACATGTCGTAGTATAGTATGTTTAAAAATATCACAGTATGGTTTTATAAAAAATCATAGTGTTGGTAAAAACTACATAGTAAAGTAGGATTAGAATGTCATAGTAGAGGATGATAAAAAAAATCTCCAACTGAATTATTTTATATTATTTCAGCTTATTTAATTTAATCTCAAAGTCTTTATTTATTAACTTAGAAATTTTATATCAATATCTCTGATTGAATTTTATTTGATGTTATTTATTTTTAGTTTTATTCTATTTTTTAGATTTAAATGAATAAAATTTCTGTAATTTTTATTTTATTTTATATTTTAATAATATTTTTATAAAATCTTATTTTTTATTTTCTTTGTATTATTTTTGATCTTATTTAATGAAATTAAGTGATTTAATTGTGTTTTAGTTTTACCGTCTCCACAGGATTAAGAGGTTCACCTGCTTCACATTCATTCATTCATTCATTCATTCACTCTCTCTCTCTCCTACACACACACACACACACACACACACACACACACACACACACACACACACACTGCCTGGACTTTGACCGAAAATGGGAAAACAGCTGGACTCCTTACGGGACGTCTGTAACTGTTTCTGATTGGCTGAATAACATCAACACACAGCAAGCTGCTCACAACCAGCTCAGGAATGTGTGTGTGTGTGTGTGTGTGTGTGTGTGTGTGTGTGGACTCAGAGACTCGAGATCTTTCAGCTTCTTTAAAGTCTTTTATTCGATCCTCCGTCAGGAAACTTGTTGTTGTTTTATTGAAGAATATTTCACTCGTTCACCCCTCTGTGAGAGACTGCGTGAGCGAACGTTGATGTTCACATTTGAACACTGATGGTAAATTCTTTCTGAAGCCGATGGTCAGAGTCAAACTGCCTCTGCTGCCCCCTGCTGGTCAACATCAACTCTGCAGGATCCCACTAAAACCCCAAACTTCACTTCCTCGTCCTGTTGGACTTCTCCTCCTCCTCCACCATCACCTCCTCCTGCTCCTCCTCTCCTACAGCTCCTTTTTTCTCTCCTTCCCATCACCTCCATCCTTCCTTGAATACCTCCTCCTATCCTTCCTTACCTTCGACTCTCCTCATCTTCTCCTCCTTCTGTGCCTCTTCACTTTAACTCTCTAGCTCCCCCCTCAGGACAAACTATGTTAGTGCAGCTCCCTCTGTAGTAACCCTTTATGACCTGCAGGTGTCACTGTCCACCTCAGATGAAGAAAGTTCTTCACTGGATCGTCTCCAACAGCTTTCCCTGCAGAGTCAGAGGGATAAGAAACACACCGTGACATAGTTGTTCTTTGACACTTGACTGACTGACTGATTGATTGATTGATTGATTGATTGATTGTTTTTTACAGTAGAGATAAGATGAGATGTCATTCCTCCCCTCTGCAATAAGACAAAGAGCTGTAATAAAAATTGAACTCACAACAACTCTTTCTTTCTGGTTCTTAAATTGTTTGTATTTAGTTTTTTATTTTTCTATTTTTTTCTTAATTATTACATTTATTTAAGTTCTTAATATACGATCTTTATTTCTATAACTGCAGTTTTGCACTTTTTCTGTGATGCTGACAGAAAAAACTTCCCCTCTGAGCGATCAATTAAGAAATATTCTATTCTCGATTAAAGAGGTGCGTCATGTTTCCTCCTCTTCACATAAATCACGTGACTTTCAGTTTCCAAGAAATTATTTCAGGCTGAGGAAGGAAGAGAAGGAAGGGGAGGAGTCTGACCACACACACACACCCACACACACACACACACACACACACACACACACACACACACACACACCCTCTGTTGGGATGACAGCTCCTCTCCTTCAGGCTGAACACTGACTGTCTTTAAACTCGTTAAACTCTAATCATCCCTTTATTATTGATGATTATTGATTATTGATCGTGTCTCACAGACAGTTCATGATCAGAGACGCCCGTCTTCTCCGCCGCAGGGACGTACGTCTCATGTCTCTGCAGCTAAACTCCGTTTGGTGGTAAACTCACTCATTAAAGCTCCTGTAAGGAACTCTGGGTTCATGTTGATTTTGGCGCCCCCTGTGGACAAAGCAGTCGATGCTGATCTTATTCGTGCTCGTTTAAAGGAAAACCTCACTGTTGTGACAGTTACAGGTGAAAATATCATGTTCAAACTTTCTCTGCAGACAAATATACGATATAAAACAACCGAAGACCTTTCCTATTTTATTATTATAGATAATAATCAATATTATTGTCAACAATCATATTGTTATTATAGATAATAATCAATATTATTGTGTTTTAATGTTTAATTTAGCTCCCATCGTTCAGAGAGGAGATGTTTCTGTAAATAATCAGGTAAATGTGACTTTGATAAATTATAAAATAGTTGTTTTTTAATCCTTTAAACGTCAGAAATAAAGAGGTTTTCCTGTTTCTGCAGCGTGGTTTTTCTCTGCAGGGGTGAACAGATATGAACGAGTGAATCTGAGTCAGAGAAGAACCCGGACCACCTCCGACCGTCTAATCCTGTATTTCAGGGAAACAGAAACTGGACCTCACACAGACCCCGTCAAAGCGCCGACACAAAGACTGGACTTCACGCTGGAATTTCCCAGAAGTCATCACTTCAGACTTTCACTGGAAACAGGGACGAGTGTTTCCTGCAGATCAGAGGAAACGAACTCAGCAGCTGTGGGTGGTGTCATGGTGTCTGTGGGTGTGGGTGTGGGTGTGGGGGGTCGGGTGGAGGACCTCTGTGTTTATCTGAAGTATGTAGAACTCGGTGCAGTAATGAGCCTCACCCTCTCACTCCTCAGATGTCAAAATCTGGAGGATGAGGAGGAGGAGGAGGAGGTCAAACAACATGAAATAAAACAAAACACAGAGACATGAGAGGCTGAAGTGAGTTTAGACGAGATAAAATGATGTGAAACATCATGAAGAACAAAACAAGATCAAATGAGACGTGAAAAGAAGAAAACTGAAGATAATCTGATGAGAAAAGGTGAAAAAAAGACGATCAAAGACGTGATTTTATGAGACGAGGTATAAAAATGTTTTATGAGATTAAATCTGATGAGAAAACAGCAGGTGACATAAAATAAAAACAAGATGACTGAGATGTAATGAACTCAAATGACAAGAGAAAAGATGATCTTGTCTGGGATGAGATCTGATGATATGAGATTATGACGAGATGATATGAGAAAAATTAACCAGATTAGATTAGATTAGAGTAGATTAGATTAGATTAGATGACATCGATGAAGTTCGCTCTGATTGGGCAGAGTTACTGGAGATGAAATGAGAAACTGGAGATCAGATTAAAGTGGGGTTAGATGAGATTAAATAAACAAGATCAGATTATTTTAGTTACGATAAGTGACAATAAAACAAGATCGTTTTGGTCGACAGATGTTTTAATAATCTTTAATTATTAATAATCTTGGCAACTGACCTGCTGGTCTTATCTTTATTTTTATTTTTTTTTGTATTTATTCATTGATTGATTGATTGATTGATTGATTGATTGATTGATTACTATTATTATTATTATTATTATTATTAATATTATTATAATGACTCTTTGACCTCCATTTTATCTGTTTTATGTTTTTTGTCTGTTGTAACATTAAAAAAAACTCTGTTTCTCTCCTCGCCGTGTTTACAGCCGTCAGGACCAATGAGCTCGTTCCTCTCTCGGTCCTTTCTCAGAGTAATAAAATGACGTCACTCTCTCGGTCTGTTACAGTAACAGGGTTCGAGTGTCGTCGAGATGATCGTTAATCTCCGTTTGTGTTTTAATGACTCCAGTGTTTCCTGGAGGGTGACGGTTCAAACAGGCCTTAGGGAGGAGGAAACAAGTCCTCGAGGAGGCTCGCCGTAGGAAACAGGAAGTGACTCTGCAGGGACTTGATTTATTGGCGCTGTGTGAGGAGATAAACCTGAAGAAGAGCCCCTGAGGTAGACTGGACCGACTGGACTGTTTACGAACTGTTTACGAACTGTTTACAGGTACGATGAGGAAGAGAGCGACTCTGACTGTAGAGAGGAGGTTTATCAGTCTGTTCAGTCTGCAGGAGTCAAAGGAGCGAGGACGGACGAGTACCAACACTGAACTACAGATCAGAC
>OY660882.1:24990674-24998174 GCA_962446985.1 Xyrichtys novacula | reverse complement strand
TGTAGGTCACATGACTCCATTCAGAGAGACGCCCCCCCACCCGCCTCAAATTAACCCTTCGCCACAAATAACAAAGCGTGAGTCAGGTCTGAGGAGAAGTGAGAGAGAGAGAGAGAGAGAGAGAGAGAGAGCCGTAAACGTGAGATAAGAGGCTCTAATCTGTGAGAGCGAGTTTCTGCTGAGAGCGAGTTTCACTTTTTAGACCTTAGACAAAAAAAAAGATCAAATTTACAGACGAATCAGAACAACAGAACCTCCTCATCCTGGACTCCTCCGCAGAAAACTCATAAACAGATTAGATCAGATTAGATCAGATTAGATTAGATCAGATTAGATCAGATCAGATTAGATCAGATTATTATTTTTCATCCCTCAGTGGGTAAATTAAGTCATTCGTTTGTAGAATAAACTGACTGATGTCTTTATTTCTATTAAACTCTAAAACGAACAGAAAACAGAAAAACACTGAGTTTGATTTCACTGTAGGGCTGATACTGCCCCCTGATGGACACTTCAAGTATTACACACTGATAGATAGATAGATAGATATATAGATAGATAGACTTTACAAAATAAAATTAAATATAAGAAGAAGTACAATACAGACTGAAAATACTAAAAATACTAAATATATACAATAAATACAGACTAAATATAACAATAATAATAATAATATAATTATTATTATTATGATTGTTTATTTTTCCTGACAGGATTAAACCGGATTAATCCTGCTCAGTATTCTGAACACAGAGAAATGCTGCCTTCACTGACCGTCAGATATTTCCGTTTCCTCCTCGATCAGATGTTTTTACTGTAATTCCAAACGGCTCTTCTAAACTGAAGTTTCCTCTCCCGTGTTTCTGAGGACAAAGACAGGTTTATGTTGTTTATGTTTTGTCCTTGTTTATACTTAATGATCAATAATATTGATTGATCAGAGAGCAGACCTTTGTTTCTGATCATTAGACCTTCACTGTTTTTTATTCTCACTCTATTTAACTGTTAAATTTTAACATCATCTCCTCATCTGTCCGGTTGAAATCTCGTGTTTACGTGATTTTAACCGGACAGTGAAGGCATCACCAGAGTCCCGCTTCAGTTTCGTTTCTTCTCTCAGAGTCTGAATCGATCCGTGAGCAGCAGGATCAATAAAACAGACTGAACCATCCATCATCCTCCTCTTCATCCTCTTCATCAGAATGAGGTCAGTGATTTTCTCACTTCTGCTCATGAAAAAACTTTTTTAACTTCTGATAAAAAAATTGACCCGAAACGTTTCAGACATTTCGGTGTTTTTGTCTGTTTCCCTCCAGAGGAGACGAAGTTAGTTTGATATTTAAGGGAAAAAAAACATGAAGCTTTAATTCTCTTTTTGTCATCCCGCTGAAAAAAAGAAAAAGGTGTTTGAAGTCAGTAAAATGTAGCCTGGCCGGGCCGTCATGTTGCGTGAATCACTTCATGATAGTATGATAATAAAGGAGCATCAAGTGATTCACGCAACATGACGGCCCGGCCAGGCTAATTAACATGGTCAAAGAAATCGATCATGTGACCAAATCTTTAGGAGATGGTCATCAATTCACGGAGTCAGTGAAGGTTCGAAGCTCATGGCTGAAGAAGAGGTTCGACATTTATTTACAAAACAAACATTTTTTTTTCACTCTGTAAAGTGAGTTTAGTCTTTAGTCGTCAGTTTGATTAGAAATAAAGATCATTTTAAATGAGTTTTATCATCAACTGTGTTTTCTCTGAGCTCCAACAGGAGGTCAGAAACCTAACAGTCCACCATGTTATCTTGGAGGACTAATAAAGTCCTCATCGTAGTTCAGAGGAACAGAGGAAGTAAAGGAGGATCAGAGTTTCAGGTTTTCATAAACACAGATCTGTGGATGTTCTCAATCACTTTTTACGGCGGCCAAGAACTGCAAATAAAACAGAAGTCACAACAGAAGTTAATGACACAAAAAAGTGGCGATGGAAAAAAAAGTTACTGCGAAAATAAATCAATAAATAAAAGGAAAGGTTGATATGAAGTTGTACTGAAGTTAACTCTACTCCGACATCCTCAACGTTGTGACTTCTGTATTTTATTTTATTTTTTTGCAATGTCACTTTTTTTTGTGTCGTTAACTTCTGTTGTGACTTCTTTGTTTTTTTCATTTTCATTTATCTGCAGCGGTGGTGGTTCTCAGCCTCCGTATTTTAACAGTTATATGTAATAATAATAAACAGGATGATTGTTCCAGTTAAATAGATTATAACAGATAAAAATACACATGAATGTGAAGAAGTGACTGTTATTGAGGGAGAGAGAAGGTGAGGGATACGACTCAACTTACCCCGCTCCTATGGTCAACTCCCCCCCCCATACCCGGGGTAAGTTGACCATAGGAGACCCTGTTGTTGTCCTGCTCTCCTCTGAAGATGACAGTTCTGTTTACTCTCATTCTGATGAAGAACTTCCTGAAATATCTGCAGAGACACGAGTCAGAGACTAAACTAGGACTGACCTGATGGACTGATCCGGAAACACGGACCATCTGAACCCGCTCTCCCCTACTGCAGTTTTTCCCCTTTAAAATGATTTTAAAACTGATTTATAACCTGATAAACTCTAAAGAGAAGTTGGTTTGACATCAGTGAGTCACTCGGTCGGTCAGGGAGAATTATCGTGAATCTTTTTCCTGGACTTCATGAGACTCAGGGTCCAAACTGAGGTCCCTCTATGAGTCCAGAACGTGTCCTTACTAAAACCCTGGTACCTCTGCAGCTCCCCTCACAGCGCCCCCTGCAGTGATCTGAACCAGAGACTGCAGCAGCTCCAGAGCCACTTCACCTGGGACCTGAAGGAGGACGACGTGGACCTGGAGGACCTGAGCGCTCGACTCAACGACCACATAGATCTGGAGCTTGGACACCAGGGGGCAGCAGCTCGCTCCTCCAGCCTCCTGGCTTATGTCAGGTACGGTTCTTCTGTAGACCGGGGGTCCGTTTCACGTAGCAGGTTTAGTGGAAACTCCGAGTTTGTTAACCCTGAAATCAGGGAAACTCTGAGTTTTCCGTTTCACAAAGGAGGGTTAGTTAAACCAGAGAGAGAGGGGTAACTCTAACCTGTTTCACAAAGAGAGGTAACTCAACCTCGCGGTCAGTTACCACAGTAACAGACTCCGTGAACCTAACCTGCTCGGGAGCAGGTTTAACTCAGTAAACCCAGAGTTTCAGGTGAGACATCGGCATTTTGATCATGTTTTACATTGTCAAGTAAGTATTAAGTGGCAGTTTGATCCCTTAAAAAATGCTCTTTTCACACTCAAAACTGAATTTTACTCTCTTATTATGTTCCGTTAAATGATTAGGAATATTAAACTAACACAAAAACGGGTGGTGGTCCAGCAGCCCCACCTTTAACGGAGGCAGAGGAGCTGCCCCCCACCCCACCCCCGTTCGACGATCGCGGCCGGTCCGATCGCAAATCCCCCCCCCCCCCACAGACACACACACACACACACACACACCAGTCCGACGATCGCTGCTACGGGGTGGGGGTTTCGATCGTCGAGGGGGGGGCAGCTCCTCTGCCTCCGTTAAAGATGGGGCTGCTGGACCACCACCTGTTTTTCTGCCCTCTTTCTGTTTGCTGAGTGAAAGTCTAATATTGAGTGTAGTGTGTGTTAGTTTAATATATGTACATATACATACTGAGAGTTAGTTTAATATTCCTAATCATTTAACGGAACATCATAAGAGAGTAAAATTCATTTTTGAGTGTGAAAAGAGCATTTTCTAAGGGATCAAACTGCCACTTAATACTTACTTGACAATGTAAAACATGATCAAAATGATTCAAGCAGTTTCCCTGCAACAGTCTGTCATTGTGTTTGCACGAGACTAGATTTAAAATTACGCATTGACGCGAGCAGCGATTTCCTCCCAAGCCCTCTCCCTCTCCTTTGCAGCTGCTGCTGTATTGCACTTTCTTTTACGAACGTGCTGTAATTCGCTGTTGGCTTGCTGCTGCCCCTCCTTCTCCCTGTTTCCATTGGTTGATCATTGAATCTGCGCTCCACAGATGCTGGCTGTTTATGTCTGGCGTGCACGTGCTTAACTCCAGGTCAAACTACTCGGAGTTGTTAAAACCGTCTCAAATCAGGTATTGTGAAACCGGAAACTCAGAGTTTCCTAACTCAGAGTAGATCAACTCAGAGTTAAGGATTTAACTCAGAGTTTGTTGAACCACCTACGTGAAACGGACCCCTGGTCTGCTCATGCGGACCCCCCAGTCAGTTCTTCAGGTCCCTGCTCTCTGTAGTCTCATTATGACCCAGTAGGACCTCAGCACATATTTATATTTATTTATTATGACAAAAGTTAGTTACTGATAACAGCCGCTGAAGGACAGAAAGGGGTCAAAAAATTTAAACTAAATTCATAAAAATAAACAAAATTAGTCATTTAATGTGATTTTTACCCAAAGTAGTGACATCAGCTCTGAGTTTGGCATTTAAAGGGTTAAAAATCATAATAATATTAATGTTACGATCAGGACTGAGACTGATGAAGAGAATTTAAAAAACTTGTGACTCGAGGGTGAACTCAGGGTCGGTCTCACAGCCGTCTGTTGGTCCTCAGGTTTCTTCAGGGTCGGCCAGAGGAGGCGCTGTCACTCCTTCACCGATCAGAGGAGATGACCAGAAAGTATTACGGCGAGGAGAACGAGTGGCGGCTCATCGTGACGTACGGAAACCTGGCCTGGCTGAAATATCACGGCGGAGACTTCGAAGAGTCCGAGAGCTTCTGCAGGAGGGTGGAGGACGTCCTGGTCTGTGTTCTCCAACCAGGTTTCTGCGCTGAGTGACGGAGGGACGCTAATCTGATCATCTTTGTTTCCTCTGGTCCTTAGGCGGCTTCTCCTGCAGAGCGCCACCATGAGGTTTACGGAGAAAAAGGGTGGAGCTACCTGAAGTTTTCCAGAAACCACTACACCAAAGCCGTGGACTGTTTCCGTCGAGCGTTGGAGCTTCAGCCCGACGACAGCGAGTGGAACGCCGGCTGTGCCATCGTTCTCTACCGCCTCGAACCGGTCCGTTTGAATCCAGAACCGAGTCCCACAAACCTCTACGGATCCAGATTATCGGTTTTACTTCTGCCGACTTTCTCACTTTCAGAGATCCACGACAGACCGGGACGTCGAGTCGTCGCCGGCGGTCAAGCAGCTTCGCCTCGCCCTGAAGATAAACCCCGATGACGGCGCCCTGCTGTCGCTGCTCGCTCTGAGTCTGCTCAGTTTTGAGCAGCTCAAAGAGGCTGAAGGTTTGGTGGAGCGAGCTTTGACGGTCGACCCAGAAAACCCTCACGTCGTTCGATACGTCGGCAAATTCCTGCGTATTCAGGTACGCCGGAACAAACGTCCAACAACGGGTAAACCGGTCAGAGCAGGAGCTGTCTCTGTTTAACATGGGGCTCTATGGGGACTGACTCACTGTGGGAGACAGCCCCTAGTGGACACTGGAGGAAGTGCAGCTTCATGACTGTCACATGACCTGTCAGTTCTTCTCTCCTGACACGTCTCAACGTTTCTATTTCAGGGCCAGACTTCACGGTCTATCCAGCTCCTGAAGGGGGCGCTGCAGAGGAGCAGTGAGTCCGCCTTCATACACCACCAGCTGGCGCTGTGCTACAAGAAACAGAGGAGCGGTCTAAAAGGCCAAAAACACGTCAAACAGAAAGGTACGTACACGAAGACAGGAGTCTGAGGGGGTCCAGGTCTCACAGGGGGGACGGCGAGGAACTGATCAAGATCAAGATCAAGATCCTCTGAAGGTCTTTGCTGAAAAATTCATGGTCTGCTCCTAAACCTGGAGATCTTCTTCACAACCGAGGACGCAGCATCGTTGAAATTTCTTCTTCTTCTTCTTCTTCTTCTTCTTCTTCTTCTTCTTCTTCTCCGGCAGGATGTCCTCACATTCAGATCCAACTAACAGGATTTTTTGTTTTGACATTATTTAGAAAAAGAAAATCCGGTCTGGATTTCCGGCACCGTGCCGGAGGTCTTCAAGCCCTGGGACCTTCAGGGACTCGCAGACCTTCAGTCCGGTTCCTCTGGGTCCTGCACCCTGACCCCCTCAGTCCTCCCTGACCGCTCTTCTTTGATTCTTCTCTGTAGAGGTCGATCAGCTGAGGGAACTCTGTCTCCACCATCTGAGTGAAGCCGTCAGGATCAGACCTTCGTTTGTCATCGCTCTGTTGGATCTGGCGCAGCTGTACTTAGAGGAGAAGAACCTGAGCAGGTACCTGAGCCCACCTGTGCACCCCCCAACACACCCACACACACACACACACACCGGTCAGTAATCCTGAATCCTGGTGGTTCTTCTGTCCCACAGGGCGGAGGAACTGTTCCAACAGGGTCTGAAGAACTTGGACTCCGATAAACACATTTGTCAGATTTTTTTCCTGCGCTACGCCGACTTCCACCTGCACCACAGGAAACAGGAAGCTGAGGCCGTCGCTCACTACACCGAGGTGGGTCAGTCTGCGAGTTCAGGAGTGAAGAGACGGGGTTCTGAGGGACCGTCCGCGTTGGTCTGGTCTCAGGAAAGTCTCTGTAACCGGGTTTCTGTTTCTCTCGGCACAGGCGCTGACCTTCGTGAAGGACACGTTTGAATGGACTCAGAGTGTGAAGGTGAGTCCTTCAGACCTGACTGACCCCCGACCTCCACCTTCATCCTGATCGTCTCCTAAAAGGTCATATCCTCCGATCGTAGCTGATCGTAACCATTCAAGTTAACGTGTCAATTTACACCGACTTCTTTCCGTTCCTCTGCGGATCGCCGGACTCCTCAGCTGATCACAAGAGTTCTATTTTTTCTGGACGCCGGAGCATGGCGGATAAATTCAGCACAGATTAACCCGTGCTGGAAAGGAAGTCGGGCACAGACACAAAATAAAACATCCGGCTTCTTTTCAAAATAAAACACTCCGTGTTTCAGGAGGATCGTATTTCACACCATGCAAACGGACGGAGACGAACAAGTGAAAGGTTTTTAGACGTCATTTCACCCCGATGACACCATGGATGAGGAGATGCTGATTCTAGAAGTCTAGAAGTAGATTTCCTCCTCTGGAAGGACACAATCTACTGCTTATATGTCTATGTGTCTGTCTTTAGAGAGACGACTCGTTATCGAGAGATTGATCGTGAATCTGCAGGTTCTTGTGAGTTCTCGTGATTACCGATGTCCGTAATCCGTCACGAAATTCTCCTTACAAATAGATCCGGTAGGAATTGGCGAACGGTGAAAATCGCCGCCGTTCAGGATGTGGTGGAAATTGGGGGTCACATGCAGCCTGTTTGAAACTGTTGGTGGTCTCACTCAGACTCTTCCTGTCGTTCAGAGGTTGAAGCAGATCGCAGATCGGCGTCTGTCAGAGAATGAAAACGACGGCGGGGCTTACGGCCTGCAGGCTCTGGTGTCTCGGGCTGAAGGAGACCTGAAG
>OY660882.1:24980674-24983174 GCA_962446985.1 Xyrichtys novacula | reverse complement strand
GGCAGCAGGTGAATCACTTCCTTTTCCTCTGTCCTCGCCATCTTCCTGGGAACCTTCTCGTAACCGCGAACCACCTCAGAGCTCCGCCTCTTCCCGCTGTGCACTGGTGCGCTAAAAGGCCCCGCCCCCAAACAAACACAAGTCAGTCACTCTGTGTGGTCGTTCATACCCGACCCTTTACATGTGTGTGTGTGTGTGTGTGTGTGTGTTGTGGGCGTTACCATGACGACAGGTCTCTGGTGACGAAGGAGGCTTGTCGGGCCATGGCGGTCATCTGCTGCAGGTCGTCCTCCTCCATCATGTCTGTGGGTAGGGTCTCCAGAAACTCCTCCTCCTCCTCCTCTTCCTCTGTCAGTCAAAGAGAGTCAAAGCATCAGCCAATAGGAAACTTGGAGCATTGCATCATGGGACATGAAGTCCATCCAAACATCGTCTAACGAGTATGAGTGACAGGTCAGCGTTTGATGATTTTTTTAAATTTAGCATCATATCAAAGGCCTGACCCCGCCTCCCTCACCTGGTCTCTTCTTGTAGGTCTCCAGTGGGCGTGGCGTTCTGATGATGGTGTCCTTCACCGCCGCTCTTAGCTTCTTCTGCTCCTTTCGCTGCTTCTTGGCGACATTCTGCTGCTTCATCTGTCGGTTCTTCAGTTTGTTCTCCAGCTTCACATTGCTCGTCTTCAGCAGACGGCGGAACGTCGGACGACGCTTCTTCGAACGTGGCTGATTGGACAAAATGAACACATGACCTTTGACCTTCTTTGATTTCACAATCACAGACCAAATCAACAGAACCAGAGAGACAAAGATCAGAGAGAAAGGTTATTTTTAAACACGCACCAATAAATCGGCCGGCCAATCGTTCGTGCCGATTTCCTCGATTTTGGGGTATCAGTGATCAGCTGAGTCTTACATATGAAACCGATTTTATCCTCCGATCTTATCGACCTCAGCGAAGGTCTGAAGGTCAGCTGTTGTAGCTTTTTACCAGAATGACAGGCCCCGCCCACCAGTTTAGTTTGTCCTGTCGATTATTCTAATACTTACCTCCTCAAACTTTGTGATTTCCTTTATTTGTAAAAGTAAAAAACTGCTGTGAACTTTATTCTGGTAAGAGGTTAAAAACAGGCCTGCAGTCTGAGCTGAATGTAACCAAGTATTGTTAGTTTTTAAAATATGTAAAATCAAAATCTAAAAGAAACTGATTTAATTTAAAAGTTTGGACAGAAATATTATAAACTTTTCATTTATATTTGAGAGAACGACCTCATGTGCAGTTAAACACTAAAAGTTTGTGTTGTTTCACAAGTATTATTTAATGTTTTTCATTAAAATAAGATTAGAACATCGAGGGTTTATGTTGTCAGTTATAAAAAAACGTGGTATCGGCCAAAATCGGCATCCGTACATCAAACTTTTTAAAGATCTGTGATCTGCCAGAACATTGTGATCGGTGCACTCCTGTTTATTTTATCTGGATGAAAATAAAGATAATTTTA
This sequence comes from Xyrichtys novacula, assembly GCA_962446985.1. Taxonomy (NCBI): domain Eukaryota; kingdom Metazoa; phylum Chordata; class Actinopteri; order Labriformes; family Labridae; genus Xyrichtys; species Xyrichtys novacula. The sequence goes on along the minus strand of OY660882.1, from coordinate 24,981,676 downwards.
CAGGTGGAGAAGTTTCCTCTCCTCTCTGTATCACCTGTAATTATGTACAAATATATTGGATATATATCACTCTAAACTGATCAGCAGGATCTTTAAACTCATTTTGTTGAAGCTGATAAAAAGAGGAGACCAAGAATATCAGAAAATCATTTTAACTGTGATCAACAAAGTATGTTCTCTTCCGCCGAAGGTGCATTTAATCTAAATGAGTCAATTTCTGTATGGGGTTTGGTGGTGGACTGGGGGAGCTCATAAGCAGTCTGTGTAAAGGAACAGCAGCAGTACTTTCTGTGTTCTAATCAGTAAGAACAGAGAGAGTCTGAGAGACCAGACTCCATCTAAAAAAACAGATTTAACAACATTTATTTAAACTGTTTTTATTAAACATTACAGCTTTCCTCCTGACTCTGAGCCGTTAAATCAGCACATTTCTCAGTGGAGTTTGGTTTAAACTTTAAAAGTGCTGCCTGGGTTTAGAGTTGGATCGAGAAACTTAAAATAAAGCAGGAAAAACATGTTTGAAAAGTGAAATCAGTCCAATCTGGATCTTTTAAAGACCAGACTTCTGTGTAAAGTTGAATTAAAACCTCCTCAGTTATAAACTCACCGGAGCCATGGCGGCCGAAACTCTCCGACTCTCTTCACAGGTTCAGTCCGAGCTCCAGCAGCCCTCCTTGGTGTGACTGTTTAAAAACGTGTCGGTGTGTTTTGGTGTAAAAATGTGAAGTTAGTTTTTCTCCACACGCGTGTTCATCACAGAAATACCCCGGAAACACTAAACCGGATTTTAGCTGTGATTAAAAACCACAGCGACACCAGCGGCGGGAGGTGGAAATACAAAAACAACCTCAACAACAAGAATAAAGATAGGACTGATTTTATCATTTCAGTGTGACACAATCCAACAACAAAAACAACAACAATAAGAACACAGATCAGAAAAATAAAGCTCAGCTGGTCCAGATGATTTCATTCAACTGTAAAAAATATAAAAAGGAAAAA
>OY660882.1:24940674-24968174 GCA_962446985.1 Xyrichtys novacula | reverse complement strand
CTCTGAGATGATTGTAGTTTCCCCGTGTTCGATAACACGTTTTTGTCATTGTTGAAGAGCTGAAATAAAGGTTTGAAAATAGAGTAAGTTTTTTTTTTATTGTTTTTTTCTCAGTTCTTTAAATAAATGTACATTTTCTGATCGACGGTCAGTCTGTTTTTCTTAAACCTGTTCAGTGTTTTGATTTATTTTGAAGTTCTCCTGAACCTCTCAGTCTGAGGTGATGGAGCCGTTTGACTCTTTTATATTCCTCATTTCTCTCATTATTCTCTTCTTTATTTTAACACCAGGACAGCTGAACCTTCCTCTGTTTCACTGTCCTCTGTGCTGCTGCTGCTGTAGTGTCTCTCAAACACGTTAAAAAAGTGGTAATAATAAAAATAATAATAATTATAAAAATGAGACTCAGGAGGACAGCTCAGCCCTTTCAGCATATTTCTCTTTTAATACATGAAAAATATCTTCTTCTATTGAACGATAAAAAGCAGTAATGTGCAGTTTTACACCTTCACAGAAGAGTCAGTAACAGAAACAACCCTGATCACAACCACAGATTCAGCCAATCAGAGCGCTGCATTTCAGAGGGCGGGGCTTAAATTAACCCGAGACCAAAACCCAAAAATCAGGTTTTAGACTCCTGAAAAAAACTGGATTTAAAGAGTTAATATTAGAGGATTAAAGCTGTGAAAGTGTTTCACTAAAATAAAGAAGTAATAAAGTCACTTTGATATAAACTGATAGTGTTAAAACAGGAATCAATCAATCAATCAATCAATCATCTCTGACTCTTCTGACAGCAGCTGATCACTGATCAAAACTAAAGATCTTAACGAACTTCACCTCCCAGAGCGACTCATCAGCTGATCCACGTCGTCTCACTTCTGTTAGGATGGACCGACCACATGACGCCCTTTAGTGTTGTTTTCATGTTACCATGACAACCATGGTTATTAGATTTAATGTTGACGATATCACAGATTCGTACATGATTCGCTTTTATTCCGACTTTAATATTTACTGTATATTTATGATGTTCAGATCAGATCCAGCAGCACGACGCCCCCTGCTGGTCAACAGAGGAGTCTGACCTTTGACCCTCTGTGTTAGCGTCTGTCTCACTCTCGTCTTAGAGCGCCCCCTGCTGGCGGACACCCTGTCACACAGTCAAAGGCTCTCATACTCTCATAGCTCTGAGGTAACAGCCGCTGAGGCTCATGGGTATTGTAGTATCTTTCTACAGGAACATCAGGAACCTCGAACACCATCTGATAAAGCAGCCCCGCCCACTTGAACAAAGCTAAGCTCTGATTGGCTTGACAGGTGCACCTTGTATCTCCTCCCCTCCACCATCCTGACCTTTCAAAATAAGAGTCCCAAAGTCAAAAGTAATTAGAAAATAAAGCGTTGGTTTGTTACATTCAAGTATTCAGATTTGCTCCAACATGGCTGCCGGCGGCGGCGGCGGCGCCCACATTCATGCGTAGACACACTTGTGCAGCTTCAGGTTGCGTTGATCCGAGTATCTCTTCCCACACTTGTCACAGATGAACTGCTTGCCGCCGGCGTGGACGTGTCTCTTGTGCGTCTTCAGGTGGCTGCCCTGGCTGAAGGTTTTCCCGCACACCTCGCAGGCGTACGGTTTCTCGCCCGTGTGCACGCGCAGGTGCAGCTTAAGGCTGTTGGCGTTGTTGAACTTCTTGTCGCAGCAGCTGCAGGCGAACGGCCGCTCGCTGGAGTGCACGCGTCCGTGTGACATCAGGCTGCTCTGCTGACTGAAGGTCTTGCCGCACTCCTGGCAGCTGAACGGACGCTCGCCCGTGTGGACCCTGCGGTGGATCTTCAGGTTCACCGACTGGCGGAACGACTTCCCGCAGGTCTCGCAGCTGAACGGGCGCAGGCCGCTGTGGATCCTTTGGTGGTTCTTCAGGTTGACGGCGTGGCGGAAAGTCTTGGGGCACTCCTCGCACTTTAGCGGTTTCTGTCCGGTGTGGATGAGCTCGTGTGTTTTGAGCGAGACGGCGCGGGTGAAGCCTTTCCCGCAGGTGTCGCACACAAAGACCTTCTTCCCGGTGTGAGTGACGGCGTGGCGGTGCAGGTTCTGCAGCAGGTTGAAGCGGCGGCCGCACACGTCGCAGCTGTACGGTTTCTCCCCGGTGTGGATGATGGCGTGCGTTTTCAGCTGCGACTGTTTGGAAAATTTCTTCTCGCACTGCGTGCACGCGTACGGCCGCTCGCCGGTGTGCGTCCTCATGTGACACTGCAGACTCTGCTTCTGACGGAAGGCTTGGCCGCACACCCTGCAGTGAAACGGCTTCTCGCCGGTGTGGATGAGGTAGTGAGACTTCAGGTAACTCCGAGACGTGAAGGATTTCCCGCACAACGTACAGGCGAAGTATTTCCAGGTGATGCTCTGCATGACAAACTCTGGAGGGTCCGCCACTTCCTGCAGCTGGAGGTCAGAGTCCACCGCCGCTTCGACTTCAGCTCCTGGAAACAAACACAAACATCTGTTTACTGACACGGAGGAGATAACCAATCAGAGCGAAGGAGGAGTGGTTGCTGACTCTCTGTGATGGCGCCCAGGTCGATGTTTCCGTGTTCGTCCTTCACCGTCACCGCCAGGATAAGCGGCTTCTCTGCTTCCTCTGCTTCCTCTGGTTCCTCGACTTTGGTCTACGGCGGTGAAAAGTACAGACATGAGTCAGGTCAGTGAAGGCATCATCGCCAACAAACAGGTGATTGGTCAGCAGACGAGGGTCTCACCTGAGTGGACACCGACGTCTCCAAACCCTCCGGTCTGACTCCATACGAGTGCTCCGCCTCTGTAACCATAGATCACATGACATCATTGTGCTCTTCTCTGATTGGTGTAACTGACTCTGAGGGCGGAGTCTGTACATACCGACTCGTGCGTCCTCGTTGAGGACGTTCAGGATGCTGGTCTGAGGTCTCTTCCTGCCCCTCCTGGTGTCCACCTCCTCATGGAGTCCAGCTTCATCCATGATGTTCATGATCTTCCCCAGAGCCTCGTTCCCCAGAGTCTCCATGATGGACGCAAACTGCATCTGAGGGGGTCAAAGGTCAGACACGTGAGCGAGCCGAGAACGAGAAAAACATCCGAGAAACGAAAAAAGAAAAACTGTGAACAGGTGAGACCAAGAAACAACCAAACAGGTCAAAGTCTTCTGTGAAGGTTCCATTCATGTTGGACAAGATCTCCAGGTTCAGGAGCAGCAGGACTCTGGAGTCAGAGTCACCGGATCGACTTCATGTCACTGAAGAGGTCTGATGAATCAAGATCTAACACCCTTCTGGAAAGGACAACTGGACTTACTTCAGACGTTTCGCTTTAGTGAGTCCAGTTGTCCTTTCAACACAGATCTGTAAATCATAGATGCTGCATCCTCAGTTTTAGACAAGATCTTCAGGTTTAGGAGGAACATCTGCGTCCATCCAGACCAGGACTTTTTCAGGGGAGACCTTCATAAGATCCTGAACCACATTCTGACAACAGCATGGCTCTGTAGGAGAAGAGTCCTGGACTGATGTGGTTCTGACTTGGAAACATTTGGATCACCATGACCCCAAAACCAGGACCAAGGAGACCCCGAACTGTGGAGCAGCTAAAGTCCTCCATCCAGGACAACGTCTGACTACCATAGGGGTCTTTGAGGGCAGATAATCGATAATGACATCAAAAATCAATGTCCCTCAATATCAATATCAAACATGATCAATATCCTTTTCAATAGTCGTCATTCTGACATGTTTTGGTCGACTATACGAACGGCCAATGAAAAGGGGAGTTTCTCCGGGTCTGAACCAATCATGTTCTGAATTAGTCGAAGCAGACAGCAGCTCCACCCAACCATAGCACTTTAACAGGTGAAGCCGACAGCACCTCTTTTTCACCACCTGAAGCAGCGCCACGCCGCAGAGCACGCGCAACGCAAAAGGTTACAAACCCCGAGAGGAGCGAGGAGCCCATGGCGCCTGAAACAGACGACCATTCAGTCGGCTTTCTCTAGAGCGACGCCTTACGACAAAACGCCAAAGAGACACAAAGACCTCACAGATGCAGGAGATTATTGTGTTGGAAAAGTTTTATATCCTGATATTGATCGATATCAGCTGATATGATAATAAATATATCGGGATAAACTTTTTACCGTATCGCCCAGCCCTATAACAGACCCCTGTCTCCTCACCATCTTGTCCCGGATCCCTTCCGGTCCCTTCAGAACCGGTCCGTCCTCGTCCTCGGACCCGGACCCGTCGCTCCGGTCCTTCAGTCTCTCCTCCATCAGCTTCACCAGCTCCGCCACCGCCGCGTGGATCAGGGACTCCATGACGGCGGAGAACTGGACGTGGAGGCAGGTGGTCATCCTGCTGCTAACTGACGGAGGCTAACGGAAGAGCCGGGAAGAGCCGAGCGGAGCCGAGCGGAGCCGACAGGAGCTAACTCGGGCTAAAACAGGAGCTAACAGCGGGCTGTTCCGGTCTGTGGGGAGAACACACCCAGCTGGGTTTGTTCCGGTTCGTTAGAATCAGAAAAAGTTCGTAAATCTGAAGAAAAAAAAAAAAAAACTCCGACATGAACAAACTGACAACAAAACTAAAGGGAGAGGACAGATACAGGAAGTGACGGTGTTTCCTCATCCGGGTCTGCTTCTTCTTTGTGGCGGTTATTATTCTAAACACCTACAACACCGCCCCCTACAGGACTGTCCCAGAAATACAAAAATAAAAAGTCAGAAAAAGTGAGTCGAAAATAAGTCTTAGAGTTTCTTTCAGGAGTTTTTCCGAACAGTTTTCTACACTCCGCTCTCACAGCATCGGTCTTTTTACCGTTCACACATTTATGTCGTTTTCACACAATAACCAGTCAGTGAACAGATTTACACAACGTTAACGAGCTAGACCTCCCAACAATATGATGATTATTTTTGTGTTATTTATAAATGTTAACTCACAACATCCCATAATAATAAAAACTATATTTCTAACCTCAGATACAGAGTAAAAACCTCTGCTGCTGTAATGATACCAGATCAAAATCAATCAATCTGAGCTGATCAGAAACAAACTGTTGAGTCATCGACACACAGATGGTTTATGTCGGGTAAACTGGTGCTAAAACAGCTGATTCTGGTCTGACTTAGACTCAGAGTTCAAAGGTTAAAAGGAGGAGTGTGAGGAGAGATGGACAGAAGAAGACAAACGCTGAAGTGTCTGAACGAGGAAGAGGAAGAGGAAGAGGAAGAGGAAGAGGAAGAGGAAGAGCGAGGGGCCGAGGGAGGAGAGCAGGAGGTTTAGTTCACTGTAAACAACAAACTGTTTTCTGTTCTATGATGTAGTAAACAGTGTTTCTCCTCCTGTACCTCCTGTAGTAAACAGTGTTTCTCCTCCTGTACCTCCTGCAGTAAACAGCAGTAGTGTAGGAGTGAGTCTGTGTTCAGAGTTTAAAAAGGATCTGAAGTTTGGGTCGGTCATCGTTAGGGACTGAAGGGTCGGTACAGTGGACCTTCAGGACCTCTGTGGTGGACATATTTGACCCTCGTCTCCTTCACAGCTGATCAGTCCTTCCTGTTTCTTTATAACTTGGACTCAACTTCTCCGACTCAGAGTCCACCTCAGAGACTTGGACAGTTTCTCTGACCTGGACTCAGAGCCTAGAAATGGCCCTGATCCAGGACTCTGGATCCTGAGCCACAGTTGAATGAGTTCTTGAGCACAAAGGTTCATGTTTGAGTTTTTATTGAAACATCCGGAGTTCACAGACAGACAGACGGACTGAGGATGAAACAGACTCAGAGGTAGCTGTTCGGTTTTTACAGGTTAACGTGTTTTTAAAGGTTTAAACTTCATTTTTCTAAAACATTCAGTCAAAAACAAAAACACTTTAATATGAGGCTCCAGTACACCTGATCCTGGACTCTGTAAACCACATGATCAGCTGATGGAGGGTCTGGTTTCCTGTAGGCACAGTGTGGCTTTGAAGGGGGTCCAAGAGGATCATATACAGACTGAGGGGACCCTCGAAGACCTGAACTGTGACGGAGACAGACTCGCACTGACAGAGTCCAGAGTCCAGAGTCCAGTTGCAGGTGTTCCCCAGGAGTCCGTCCCAGACTGTCCGGGTTCATGTGGTCCATGGTTCTGAGTAAAGGGTCCAGGTTAGACAACAGAGAGATCAGGGTCTACTGACCTGAAGGTCACGTGACCATCCACAGGGTCATGTGACCTCCCAGTCCTGTGTGACGTCACACTCTCCATGTGGTTTGGGTGGAGGTGTCTGAGCCTGTTAGCAGCTCTTACTCCACCTTCTCACTCTGTCTCTGCTGCTCCACCCACTCCACGATGAGGCGGTTGGCGAGGGCGTGTTTTGGGGGAATCCAGAGAGAGGGGGCGTCGCCTCTCCTGGGCGGAGTCTTCACCTTCAAGGCGGCGGTTATTTCCTCCAGACTGAACCAGCGAGCGTCCTCCAGCTCCGAGTGGTCCACCTTTAACTTTAACAGAAGATCACATGACACACCGCCATCAACCCAAGAGAGCGCCACCTACAGCAGGTGTTCCTCAGGGCTCAGTGACGGGTCTGTCTGTCTGTCTGTCTGTCTGTTAAGTTAAAGCTCAATTTCAAAGGTGTGGGAGCTCACCTGAGTGTGGGCGGGGCTAACGGAGGCGTGGCAGCCCACCATAAAGGAGCTGTGAGGAAAAGGCCAGTGCTGAGAGGAGCTGTAGGAGACGCTGTGGACCTCCAGACCCACCTCCTCCGCCAACTCCCGGTTCAGAGTCTCCTCCAGAGTCTCACCTGGACCCGCCACAAGGAGAGAGAGAGAGAGACAGAGAGACAGGTGAGTTATACAGGTGAGCACACAGGTGAGCAGACAGGTGATCCGTTAGGAGGACTGACCCATGTCACAGAAGCCCGCCAGAGCGCTGTACAGTCCTGGAGGGAAGGACGACTGTCGACCCAACAAACACCGTTTCCCATCAGACACCAGGACAATCACCACCGGGGCCATCTGCAGGAGAAACCGGTTCAAACAGGTCTGCTTCACCTCCAATCTGGATCTGGTTTGATTTGGATTCAATTGTACTGGATCAGATCTGAACCAGTTCTTGGTTAGAAGTCGGTTCAGAACTTGGTTTGAAACTGGTTTGTAGATTTCTTGGATGTAGTTTCCTGTTGGGACTTGGTGTAAACCTGGTTCTGGTGTAAACCTGGTTTTGGTGTAAACCTGGTTCTGGTGTAAACCTGGTTCTGGTGTAAACCTGGTTCTGGTGTAAACCTGGTTCTGGTGTGAACCTGGTTCTGGTGTAAACCTGGTTTTGGTGTAAACCTGGTTCTGGTGTGAACCTGGTTCTGGTGTAAACCTGGTTCTGGTGTGAACCTGGTTTTGGTGTGAACCTGGTTCTGGTGGAAACCTGGTTTTGGTGTGAACCTGGTTCTGGTGTAAACCTGGTTCTGGTGTAAACCTGGTTCTGGTGTGAACCTGGTTCTGGTGTAAACCTGGTTCTGGTGTGAACCTGGTTTTGGTGTGAACCTGGTTCTGGTGTAAACCTGGTTCTGGTGTGAACCTGGTTTTGGTGTAAACCTGGTTCTGGTGTAAACCTGGTTCTGGTGTAAACCTGGTTCTGGTGTGAACCTGGTTCTGGTGTAAACCTGGTTCTGGTGTAAACCTGGTTTTGGTGTAAACCTGGTTCTGGTGTAAACCTGGTTCTGGTGTAAACCTGGTTTTGGTGTAAACCTGGTTCTGGTGTAAACCTGGTTCTGGTCTGTGTTACCTTGGGGTAGTAGACGATGCCGCTGCTGCTGCAGACTCTCTGGCTCCCTGATTGGTTCCGTTGGGTCGGCTGACCTGTCGCGCTACAGAAGCCGCTGGTTTGATGCCAGCGCAGCAGAGCCTGACCCTGAAGGAGTCCAGACTGTTAGAAAACCTGCAGACCTGAACCTGAACACTCTGTACTGTTACAGTTACCCACCTTGGCCACTAGAGGCGCCTCCGCTCTCCTCAGGAGAAAGAAAGATTTCCTCAGATCCACAAATTTCCCCTGACACTCCTCCTCCACAGCAGCCTGATCCAGTTCTCCTGCAGGACCAAACACAGACCAGAACACAGGAACATCAGAGCCCAGAGTCCGGGTGAACGGGGCAGGGTGGGGGGTTCACTGTAATCTTACCGACGTCCAGACAGAACTGAGCCTGGTTCTGTTCAGAGCAGCCAATCAGAACTGACTCCTTCACCGAGGATCCGTCTGAACCGAGTCTCTCCAGGATCGACTGCAGATCTGAACAGAGCAAACAGAGACCTCAGAGACGGATCAGCAGTCTGAGGTTCTCCTGGGATTCTACCTGTGGCCCGCTACCTTAAAACTGAACCTGCGGTTCTAGAGTTCCTCTTTCCCTAAACCTGCTCATGATATCTCTGATGTTTCCCCACATTTCCAGACCAGGTATCCATGATCTTGTGGTTTACCTGTGCAGTGGACTTCTGCTGGTCTAAAGGTTCCTCTCTCAGTTCTTTGCAACAGAGGAGACAGACGGTGGAACAGGAAGAAGACACCGTCCTGCAGCGCCGCCGCACACGCTTCATCGTCCTCCTTCAGCCGGTTCAAGTACCTGACAGGACGAGAACCACGAAAACCAACCAATCAACCAACCAACCAACCAACCAACCAACCAACCAATCAACCAATGAAACGCCTAAACAGTCCATCAATCAATCAGTCAACCAACCAACCAATCCCCCATGTATGAGTTAGTAAACCTCATCCTGGAGATGAAGCCTGAGCAGCAGCGCACTGGTGGGTGTTTTGTTGCAGGTAGGAGGATCTTCAGAGGTCTGAACATGGCTGCCATTCTAAACCAGTTCAAACTGGTCTGAGCTGGTGTGAGCTGGTCTGCTACCTGACAAAAAAAAAAAAAAAACACAACAACAAACATGTCAACATGGTTTGAAAATTTTGACCTGACTGGAGGCAGCGGAGACTTTTGAGCCTGTAGTACCTCGGCACCTTCTTTCAGAGAACTCAGAGTGTATGGAGGCTCATTCTTGAGGCTTAGACTCCATTACATTTCCTCTAGCGCCACCATCTGGACAAACAAAGTTTAAGTTTAAGGCGAGGACTCCACAGCTGACCAACGCTGTCTGAGTTTGAAGAGTTCCTGCTGCACAGAGGTCTATTATTTGTTGATATCAGACTTTTAGACCCACAGTTACGTGTTAAAGAATGAGTCAGTAAACTGTGATCGTCTAAATCAAGGTTTGATTTTTGCCTTTTTATCATTAATATTAATTTTGTAAAGAATTTTAATTCAGACTCAGATGTTATATCTTCATGGATTCACAGATGGAGATTCAGAAAACTAAATAAATAAGGTAAAAAAAACACAAAGACTGATTTTTTTCTATGTCTGATTTCTCATTTTTTTCTCATAAAAACGTTGATTTAATTTTTTTAAACTTTAGTAGTTTTCAAGTCTCTGATCACCTTCATTTAATCTTAATTTCTTATGAAGCAGCTGTTCCTGAATCCTTTATTTCAGTCTTTTCTCCTCCATCTGTGTTTATCAAATCTATCTGAAATAGTCCTTCGTCTGAGGAGACGGTGGCACAAAATCCGCCTAATAAATCTGTCATTTTGAGTTTCTTTCATTATTAGTTACTCTTCATGATTTATTCTTCTCTTAATTTTAAATTTTCAACATTTTTGCTCACTCCGGCGTATTTATAATCGAAGAAGCTGCTTTTATTCCAACAATAACTCATATAAAAGGGGACCACAGTTTACTGTTACCCCAAACCCACTTTTAACTTTAATAACATAAACCTCATCATTATATTTTAGCTCTTCTAGAGTTCAGTTTAATCCTTTATCAGCAGTAAACTGACTGTCTAACATCGCAGCAGGTCACAGTCTCAGCTGGAGGGTTTTGGACTGAAACGTCTTAAATTTGGAAGATTTTGAATGGAGTTTGGTGCAGTCTGATCCGGACCGCACCACAGAAATGTGTGTTTTTCAGAGACTATAGTGTGCGTGTGTGTGCTGTCTAATCCGTGTGTGTCTCTAAATACCTGAAACCAATCTCTGATTCGGAGGTTTGTGACCTTTTCTTCTTCTTCTGTTTTTTTTTTTTTTTAAGTTTGACGGACTTCCGCCCTCTACCGGAAACAACGACGAATACATACAAAAATAACAAACAACTAAAATCAACAAATAACGAAAAGAAAATGAATTTATTCGGTTAAAAACAGTGTCATTTTTTTCTTTAAACGGTTGAAAAGCAAATCTTAGTTTCAATACAGGTGCAGTTACCGCCTCTCACTGTCCCAGGCGGAGACTACAGTTCCCATCAGGCCGTTCGGCTTCACACATGTGTCTGAGAAGAGTTTAGTTTATAGAGCAACAGCAGCAGCATCATCATGTCTGTGTTTATGGACTTAAATCTGAGTTTTTGTGCCGATAAGAGCCGCCTAAGGAGCCTGATAGAGACCGCAGCTCACCGTGAGTGTGTCCGAGCTTCTCTCTTAAATCAGCACTTTTTTAAACGGGGTTCTGTTAGAGCGGCCCGGAGCTAACTCTGCTAACAGCAGGACTTCAGGGGAACTACAGTTTAAATATAATAAATTCAATACTAAATATTCAGTCATAACATCAGTTCATTAATGTTCCGTATGTTTAATAAAATGTTCGTTAATTGCTCCGATTTTTCCTCAAGTCTGAGAAACAATTTCGCCACAAAACTCTGTTTCTAAAACACATCATTTAACTTTCCTCTGTGTATAAAACAAATAAAATAATGATCATGATGATTCAATTAATTATATGAGACCAGATATCTATCAGAAGAATACGGCTGTGTATTTGGATACACAAACAGTAAGGTTATTATATAAACACGTTAGAAGTCTGATAAAGAGAACAGACTGGCATCATGGGTGATAATTACAGGTGAGGTCTCTCCACAGACACACACCTGTTGGTTAGTTCATGACAGGTCTCCTTATTAACAGCTCTTTAGTTCAGAAAACTTCATCACTTTTAGAGAGTGATCAAACATGTCCAGGATTATTTTTCAGATAGAAAAGGGCAGACAGAATTTCTAAGAGAGGAAAATAAACTTTAGTTTTATGAAGTGGAAAATATTAAATAAAATCTAACCCATTATTTATCTAAAAACACACTGAGGCTTTGAACCTCGGATGATTGTCCGAGTAAAAAACAAAGTTTACCGTCAAAATGAATCATAATAACAATAATATTACTAATGATAATAATAATAATGATAACAATAACAATAATAAAGGGATCATTTCTGTCAGATTTTCTACACTAACATGTTTTTCTCTCTCAGTCGGTTTCTCCACAGTTGCCGTTAATTACACGTTTGAACCGACGGCCAAAAAGAAACAGGTGAGTTTTTACCTGCTGTGCTGCCTTCAGGGACAGTCAGGGACAGGAACTGACCCCGTCTAGATCTTAAATATCATAGATTCCTGTTTCAGTTTAGTAACAGCTGACTGTAAATGTCTGCAGTTCACCCTAACCCTCACTGTCAGCAGGACCGGATCCTCAGTACCTGAACTGAACCAGCTGAGCTGAACCGGTTCTGTCTTCATATTCTTGGGTTTCCATCGCCGTCTCTTTTATTTTGAAATATTTCCTGTTTTCAGGAGATCCCCGCCCCCATGCCGATCACAGATCTGATGGATCAGCTGCCCGTCGTTCAGGTATGATGGTGGAGACACTGATGATGATGAAGATGATGAAGATGATGAGTGTTTACCTCCCTGTGTCTCTGTCAGGGTCGCTCTCGTCCAATCAGAGTCCTGAACAGGCTGACGGTTGTGATGTCAGACTCCAGCCACTTTGTGAGTGTGTGTGTTTGTGTATATATGTGTGCGTGTATTAATATGTGTTTGTGTATTAATCAGCGTTTGTGTTAATGTGTGTGTGTTAATGTGTGTGTGTGTTCAGAGACCCACAGCTCCAGAGTACCGTCGCTTCGACCTCCTGGCCGTCCAGCCGACCTCAGAGAAACTTTTTCATGTGAGAAACTTTTTTAACAGAAAAACAAGTTTTGACTTTTTATCCTGCAGCTGCTGGAAAAAACAGATCAAGTTTATATTATTATTATGATTATGGTAATTATTATAGCAGTAATAATGATTATTATTACCGTAATAACAACAATAATAATTATCATTATAATGGTAATTATAACAGTAATAATACAATTAACATAATAATAATTATTTTCTGTTATAATCATAATTATTATGTTTATTATTACATTTCAATTGTTCAATAGTTTATATTCCCTTTTCTGAAACAGACAGAACAGCGACAACATGAGAGGAAAATATTAAAAAGAGAAATAATATTTTTATCATTATTGATATATTAATGTTCACAGACTACCTTCATCCTGTGTGTGTGTGTGTGTGTGTGTGTGTGTGTGTACAGGTGGCCTGTATGACCTTGGATATCGACATCATCTGTATCACAGTGACAGAAAAACTTCCTTTTTTCTTCAAGAGAGCGCCGATCAACGGGGTCAGAAACATCAGAACTATTATTATTATTTTACTGTCAGCTGTGTGTTTTTTAATGTGTGTGTGTGTGTGTGCAGGCGGTGGAGCGCGGCGTCATGTTTGAGGTCTCGTACGCAGCAGCCATCAGAGACGCCACCATGAGGCGTTACACCATCGCGAACGCCACCTCTCTGATGGAGACGTGTAAAGGGAAGGTACGCCTGTTTTGACCCGCTCTGCTCGCTCAGTGTTGTTTGATTATGTCAGAGGGGGCGGGGCCTAAATACCTGCAGTTTAACCTTGCTGGTCTGTGTTTCTCAGAACGTGATCCTGTCCAGTGCAGCAGAGAAGGTGAAGTGTTATTGATCAGTTATTGATCAGCTGATTTATCAAGTATACCTGCATGAATACTGTGTAATAATCCATACTGTGTGTGTGTGTGTGTGTGTGTGTGTGCGTGCACGCCTCAGCCCCTGGAGCTCAGAGGACCGTATGACATCACTAACCTGTATCCTTTGATCACACATTAAAGCTCCTGTCAGGAACTTTAGGTTGATTTTGGCGCCCTCTGGTGGACAGAGTTAGTTAGTCAGTTAAAGAAACTGTCCGACTGTTTCTGACATAAACAAACGTAGACGCCGTCCCGCAGAGTCATGTGACCACAGCTGAATGTTTCCTGAGCCGCTCCTCAGAGGTCTGCTGTTCGGTCTGTCTGACGGAGACTCCAAAGAAGCCGTGTCCTCCACCTGTCGATCGGCGGTGCTGCACGCAGGTACGCATGACTGAGACAGCTCTGATTGACCAATCAGAGACCAGCATGTCACTGACTCACTGTTCCTGTCCGTCAGAAACCAGGTGGACGGCGAGCGGGATCATTAGAACCACAAAGACCTGCAGTGTCACCCCCATCCAGCAGGAGGCTCCACCTGAGGAGAGTGAGTGAGCAGAAGAAGTTAAAGCTCCTCTGAAGGTTCAAACATCGTTAAATTTAACCTTCGTCTGATTTACCTGCACAGGTGACGCTCCGGCCGCAAAGAAGGCCAAGCTTGAGGACGAGTGATTGACAGCTGTGGAGGCGGAGCTTCTTTGGGTTTATTTTTTATTTTCTGTTAAAACGTTTTTTTTTAATAAAGTTACTCAGATCTCAGATCAGCTTTAATAAACTTTATTTCAAATCTGCGGTACAAATGCTGCTCTCTGATTGGACAGACGGCAGGAAGTGATGTCATCCAAAAATAGAGTTTTACAATCGGAGTCAAAAATATCAAAAATAGAATCATCTACAAAATTAAACAGAACCGCCTTAAAGAGGCGCGGCCAGCTCACAACGCCGCCTTAAAAACATGGAGGCGGAGCCAACACGGCTACGCTAACCAGGCTAACGAGGCTAACGTCATTAATACAGAACCAGAACCAGAACCAGAGTCACTCTAACAGCCTGGAGCTCAAGAGATCCAGTCCACGTCACAAAGACGCCAAACCAGACCTGACCTGACCCCCATCACTGAGCGGAGACCCCGTCACTGATCCAGAACCAGCCGGTCTGATCCAGAACCAGCCGGTGTCTCCCCTCTCATGTCTTCAGATCACATGAGAACACCTTGAACGGTCCCGGGATAAAACCGGGTCCTTTTGGACAGAACTGAACCGGTTTAGTGGACCACAAAAAAGAACTCTGATCTCAGTGTCTGACTCAACAAAAACAGGTTCTTAGGTCCAGAACCATGACATGGTCTGGACCCAGAACCACGTGACAGACCGGTTCAGTGAAGCGGTCTCTGACTAAGGGGACGGTGTGTGGGGGGGCCCAGAGACAGGAGAATGACGGCGTTTGTCCCCCCTATAGCAGCCCCCCTGGTCGATGTTCTGGGTCGGAGAAACCCAGAAGATCAGGGTCTCTAAAAACTCTGGACTAGCCCTTTAAGGTTTCAGGTCCCAGACTGACCCACAAGGACTGACGCTGCGTTCATGTTGGACTCGGAAGTCGGGATTTCCGAGCTCTGAGTCAGAAATTCTGGAACGCCCCTGAAGTCGGATTTCTGACTCGAAAAGTCAGACGATCCTCGCCGACCCCGACTTAATGACGTCATAATCCAAGATGGCGGCGCGGTTCATCGACAGTGAAGTTTTCTTCATCATCACTTTCTGTCGTTCTGACCGCCAACTGACTGTGAACACGCTGCTGCGGCGTTTGGAAGAGGAAAATACTGGGTTTGTTTACAACGTATCTCTAACAACAACTAACAACCGCTAACAACGGGTAACTGTCGGCGTCCATCTTGGTTTTCAGACTCGTTAACTGAACACAGCGCTTATCCAAACGTTCTAAATCTGCAGACACACGTGTTTAAAGTGATGAGTTCACTGAGCGTCGGACGTTTCAGGACCGCAGCTTCAGGTGTCCTTTAACTACGTCACTAATCAATATCCAATAATCACTTTGATCGCTTTGATCTTTGAGTTGTTCCCTTAAACTCAACATGACGGTGTGTTCAGGGTCAGTGGGACATCTGAGAGCTCCGAGTTCAGGCAGCAGGACAGCGTCAGTGAGGAGGGAGACAACAGAACCCCTCAGATGTCCCAGTGTCCCTGAACGCAGCGTGAAGAACAGCAGCAGGTGGAGGTGAGAGTTCATCTTCTGTTTGAGTGACAACAAGGCACCTGATTGGCTGTCTCTCTGTGGGCGGAGTCTGATGACATAAACATCTGGAGCAGGAGTCTCATCACGTAGGTTTTCAGGGTCCCTGAGTTAGGACCGAGGGAGGGGGTCTAAACTCAGCCCCCTGACCCAGGGGACCCTCAGGGACCCTCAGGGGACCCAGGGGTCAGAGGGTCAAGTTTAGATCTCCTCCTCCTCCTCCTCCTCCTCCTCAGTGTCTCATGATGTGGTTGATGTGACCCTGAAAGCACGAGAACATCACTGACACCTTCTCTACTTCCTGTGATGAAGATGATGATGAAGATGATGATGTTCGTTAAACTCCTCACTCACCGGTTCTCCTCCCAGACAGCGGGGGCAGCAGAGCGCAGGAGGTCTGGGCTGAACTACATCCTGCATCTACACACACACACACACAAGCAAAGGTCATGGCGTTACCATAGCAACAGCTGCCTAACATCATGGTATTATCAGCTGTTTTAGGTTACAAAGGGAGTTTTCGTTGCCATGACAACCCACACTCACCTGTTGCTCTGGTCGCTGATTGGACGCTGTGAAAGTGAGGGAGGTTTCCATTGGACACTCAACTGACAGAAGCTCCGCCTCCAAACACACCCGCTTCTGTGAACACACACACACACACACACACACACACACACACACACACACACACACATCACCTTCATCATGAGGACTCCGAGGTGGTATGAGCTGACATCACCTTCTACCTGGACACGCCCCCTCAGAAAGTCTGACGTCCTGTTCGTGTTTTTTTTTTTTTTTGTTGGATGGTAGGGGAAGGTCCCGCCTCCTTGGCCTCTGATTGGCCAGAAAAGCAGGAAACGTCATCACACGCCCAAGCTGAACGCGGGCTGACAGCGCCGAACATCGAACAGAACATAATCGTAATTCTTAAAGAGACGATGACGTTTCACAGCAATAAGGAACAACCAATCAGAGCCCAGCACTTCTGGCCAATCAGAGGCGAAGGAGGGCGGGACCTTCCCCTACCATCCTAAAAAAAAAAATCATGTCCTGGTCCTGACTGACCCTGAACTTCAGGTCCTGGTGGACCACAGGAACCACTTGGTTCTTGACAGACACTGAGGCGGCCTCCACAGCTCAGGTGTGCAGCAGGTTATAATGCTGGTACGGCATCATCCAAAAGGGGGCGGGGCCATGACTCCAGGTCAAAGTACCTGTATCACTCTGATCTCTAAATCTGACCTTCGCTCTGTGATAAGACTGAGAACAGGTGTGTCTGAGATCACCTGACACGCCTCACTCCTCCATCAAAGAAGTTTGTGTAAAGGTTATTGATTAATTTCACTTCAGTTCATCTTCATATAGACTCAGGCGCTACAGTCTAACCACATTAAACAGTTTACGAAGTGAAATTAATCAATAACCTTTACACGAACTTCTTTGATCGTCTTCTGTGCCTCAATCGTAAAACACCGATTTATCATCATTATTGGTCCCGACAGACTTCTGGTCACTTCTGTTGGAGTTTTTTATTTACATCCTTTTATTTTTTCAGTAAGAAACTTTTTTTTTATTTGCAGCAGTGGCTGCTCTCGGCCACCGTATATTTTCACTCACTCACTCACACACACACACACACACACACACACTCACTCGTTCACTCACTCACTCACTCACTCTCTCTCTCACTCACTCACTCTCTCACTCTCACACACACACACACACACACACACACTCTCACTCACTCACTCTCTCTCTCACTCACTCACTCACTCACTCACCGCCCTGTAGCTCCTCGCTTCTTCTTCTTCGCTGTCCTCCAAACTCTTCTTCTTCTTCCTCAGGAGGCTAACACACTGCATGCTAACAGCTAACGGCTAACAGCCTACACTTCCGTTAGCCTGTTAGCCTGTTAGCTCGTTCGCGGACAAAGCGTTGACAAAGTTTCCCGCTCAGACTGAACTCGTTAATAAAGTTTATCCGGTTAAACTTTCTCTCTCTGCTCACCGTAAACTCTTGTTTTTGTTGACCGACCTTCTGCTGACCGGCAACCTCAAGTTTACGACAACTACAGCAACACAACAGGAAGCGGGCCCCCACGACTCTTCAGAATAAAAGCCCGGTATTCACCATCAGAATCCAGTTAGAATTCAGATACTGTCTTTCTAGCTTTCGTTATAATTGCACTTTTTCTTCATTAACCTTTTAATGTTTTTTTTCTGTTGCTCTATTCTATTATAACAGTAATTATCAGTATTACTTTATTATTTAATTATCTTTGTTGATATTGTCTTTTATTTTTACTTTCCTGTTTCTGCTTCGACTCCATTATAATTACATTTTATTTTTTCTTGACTATTCTATGTTCTTATTTTGGTCCTCATGGTCTGAGTTTATGTTGAAAGGTTCTTGTTTTGTCTCGGTTCCTTATGAGTGCTATACAAATAAAGTCATTATTATTATTGTCATTAGTAGTAGTAGTAGTAGTGGTGGTGGTGGTGGTAAAACCTTGATTTAAAAGCTTGACTAAAACTTCAAATGCCTTCATGTTACGACCGCTCAAAGAAAAGGACAATGGTAATAATGAAAAATAGGTTAAAAATGAAAACCTGGAGATCCAGCAGTCTGAACTGTTAGTAAAAAAAACATCACTTTGAGCAGGCAGATTATAAACGATACTAAATCAGAATCAGAAATACTTTAATAATCCCCAGGGGGAAATTTGCTTTTGTTACAGTACTGCAGTACAAATACAGTAAAGAGAAGATAAATGATGGATCAAATAAAAGATAAAATAAGTAAAAATAGAGAGATAATATACAAGTATTTACACCATAAACAACACAAATAGTGACATCATACATTTGTAAAACAATGAGCAGAGTCCAAGTGAAGATAAAATTAAAGCTGTAATTAAAAATGCATTAAAAAGAGCCTTCAGTAATTAAGCAGAGCTCTAACAGTCTTCTTCGTTTCTTAAAGTATTTTAGTCAAACTTTTAAAATAGTCTTTATAAAGTGGGATGATCACCCACAGCTCAGAGGTTTAAAATCAGATAAAAGGATCTGAACTTTGACATTTTCAAACAATGAGATTTAAATTAATCTTCATAATCACGTTGATTAAAATCTGTACAAAACTTTTATTTTGAAGGTCCTCGTGCTGTCCCGGTCGTTGTGTTTCCGTATGTTTGACGTCTCACGTTGGACGCGTTTACACGCTGTTTCCATTTCAAATGGTCTGACGTCACAGAGGAGAAAGCCAATCACGGTGAGCACAAAGTCTCACGAGATTTGGAGTTTTTTTTTTTTTTTTTTTTAATGTTTTATTGATGAAAAAATTTTACAGTTTGAAAAAAAAAAAAAACTAAAGAGACAAATCTGAATACAGTAAATACTACATAGTGAGTACTGTGTTTGATAGTAGTATACAGTAGATACTTCATACTGTGTTCTTTAGTAGTATTCAGTAGATACTTCATACTGAGTACTGTGTTTGATAGTAGTATATAGTATATCCTACACACTGAGTACTGTGTTCTTTAGAAGTATTCAGATTTTTTCCGATCTTTTTCTCTTTGTGGAGATCGCGCTTTAGGACCAAGATCGCCATAGAAACGAGATTCATAATAATTAACGACCTCTACAATCGTCAACCATGACTTTAACTGATAATGTGAAAACTGTTTATTACTGTGTTGTTGTTATCATTATTATTATTGTTGTTGTTGTTGTTGTTGTTTTAATGATTGTTGTTATTATTGTTATTACTACCTGATCCTTCTCTCCTGAGGATAATCTTTGGTCTGAAACTCTCACGTCTTCATGTGGGAGGACACGGCGGGTGGACGTGGATCATCGTCTGAGTTTCCGGCGTGAAGACGAGGTTTTCTAAACAAAGTTCAAATAAAGATGAAGTGAATATTTCTGTAAAAGACGATGATTTAAAGTTTTAAAGTGTGACAGAGTGAAGGTGATCAAGGTCAGCTGTTAAAGAAAAAGAGAGAGAGAGAGAGAGAGAGAGGTGGAGCGGTGCGGATCTCTCCTGGGTTTCTGTTAAACGAGTGGAAACTGAACAAACGGAGCGAAAGAACAAGAAGAAGGAGGAAAAGGAACGACAGAGTGAAGGTCACAGAGTGCTAAACGATGTTTAGAGGGAGGAGGACGATCCCTCAGGGCCTCCACACCTCCATCACTCCTCCATCATCTTCATCCTCCTCTCCTCTGCAGCCTCACCTCCCCACCTCCTCCTCCTCCCTCCCTCCATTGTGCCTCCTCTCCTCCCTCTCCTCCTCTCTCATCCCTCCATCACTTGTTCCTGATTTTCTTCCTGTTAAATCAGTTTGAGCGGAAAATTTTCCTCCCAGAGGCCGAAAAAAAACACAGAAACCTCCCCAGCATCCTCCTCCTCTTCATCTTCGTCTTCATCACACCCCCATCCACCTCCTCCTCCTCATCTTCATCACCTCCCCCACCACCTCTTCCTCCTCCTCCTGGTGTTTTCGTCTCAGTCCAGGTCTAAAGTTTCTTTTTTATTTCAGTCCTGACGTCTAAAAATCACCGAAATAAAGTTTCTCTAAATAATCAAAGACCTGAAGAAGGAGGAGACAGAGGAGGAGACAGAGGAGGAGACAGAGGGAGAGGACAGGGGAGACAGAGGGAGGAGGAGACAGAGGAGACAGAGGAGACAGAGGGAGGAGGAGACAGAGGAGGAGGAGACAGAGGAGGAGACAGAGGGAGAGGACAGGGGAGACAGAGGGAGGAGGAGACAGAGGAGACAGAGGGAGGAGGAGACACAGGAGGAGACAGAGGGAGAGGACAGGGGAGAAAGAGGGAGGAGGAGACAGAGGAGGAGACAGGGGGAGATGACAGGGGAGACAGAGGGAGGAGACAGGGGGGACAGAGGGAGGAGGAGACAGAGGGAGAAGGGGACAGAGGGAGACAGAGGAGGAGACAGTGGAGACAGAGTGAGGAGGAGACAGAGGAGGAGACAGAGGAGGAGGAGACAGAGTGATAATTGAGAGTTTGTGAATCAAAAATGAAAAAACTGAATCTTATTCTCAGATTCGAGGAAAAACGATCAGCTGATTGTTTATAGTTTACTGAGGATCAATAAATCAGGACTGGGGGCCGGATCATTAACACACACACACACACACACACACACACACACACTAAAACACACACACACACACACGGCTGTCAGTCACACAGAAATCAATAAAAGTGTAAAAAGCTGTTAAAGTTCAGATTCATCTGAGCTGAAGGAACCAATTAAAGGAACATGTGTGTGTCTGTGTGTTTTTTGTGTGTGTGTGTGTTTTAGTGTGTGTGTGTGTGTGTGTATCAGCTTGGTTCTGAACATTACAGTCATTAAATCCAAACAGAAACTTCTGCTCCTGTTGGATGAAGATGATGTTGGAAGCTGCAGTTCTCAGAGTGTCCACTAGAGGCAGCAGACCATAGACTGTTTATACTCTGGACAACTTCCTCCTCCCGCCTGTTTACGGATCTGAAGCTGAAAAGTTTTTCTGTAATTCTGAGTTTTTTTCTCCACTTCCTCAAACCAACTTTGTTCAGTAACGTTGTTCTTATTCAGCAGGAGAGTCTCTGTGATGACGCTCGGCTCAAACAGCGTATCCCCCGGTGATCTACTCAATCTCTGTCCTCCCATTGGCTGTATCAGGTGTCAATCATAGAAAACATGAACCCCCTAATAACTTTTAAAAATGGAGCTGTACAGAAAAAAGAGGACTTGAGCACAAACCAGTCTGACAGTAACTACATGTCAACATCACAACCAGGGGGGAGAAACATTTATATTCTGTGTCATTCATTTATAAAGTTTGTCCACAGCTCCATAAGGAGGCGGGGTTTAGGACCTATACTGCAGCCCGTCACCAGAGGGCGCTGTTCTCAGAGCGAGGAGGCAGACGGCGTCTGTTCTAGAGACAGTCTAAGCAGCACACACACACACACACACACACACATTTTGAAAGGCCCATTTTGTTTCAGGTCACAGGATCAGCCAATCAGAGGCACAGCTGACTTGACTGACAGGTGGGGTGACTCTAGCTATTAGTGAGGAGGCCTCTGATAGGTCGACCAAATATGAGGTGGTCGTTTAAATAAAGTTTATTTTTATTGGAGGTTTTAAAAAAGAAAACAACTGTTTTTCTCTGTAAATGTGTGTGTGTGTGTGTGTGTGTGTGTGTGTGTGTATGTGTGCGCACGTGCCACTTTGATTGACAGGTCTGACAGCTCTGTGATTGATTACCCTCCAACCAACCAGAGCCTGACATGCAGACACACCACAGTGTGTGTGTGTGTATGTGTGTGTGTGTGTGTGTGTGTGTGTGTGTATGTCAGCAGATTCTGTGAGCCATGAAGTCTCCATTACAGTGTGAGGTCATCAGCCGGGGGCGGGGTCATAGGTCAGATGGCCCGCCCACATAGATCTCCAGAATCAGCGACTCTGAGGGTTTTAAAAAAGTGACAACACGACAGCTGAGTAAGAGTGAGGCCAAAACACTCAGAGCTCCCCCTGCTGGCTGTCTCCAGTATAGTCCATAAGCCCCGCCTACTCCATGTAAACCGATGGGACATGAGTCAAACTCTGATACCCTAATGGAGGTCCGATTTGTGTTTAAAATGAGCACTTCAGTGATTAATGTTATTAAAAGGGGCGGTGTCATCATGATTGACAGCTGTGTTGACCAATGAGGCTCCTGTAGTCCTGCGTGGAGGAGGAGCAGAGAGAGGAAACAAACACAGACGGTTTCTGCTTCAGGAGAGAAAGTGTGTTTGTGCGATACCAGCTCCAACCTGCAGGGGGCGGAGTTCAACATTTACACAGAGAGTTTACACATGACAACGTACACACACACACACACACACACACACACACACACACACACAGAAAAACACAAACACACACACACACACACACACACACACACACACACACACACACACACACAAACACACACACACACACACACACACACACACACACACACACACACACACACACACACACACGGGGCCAAAATCAATGAAGAGAAACAAGTTCATCTGAAAGTCGAGCAGAAGAAGAAAAAACAACTTTAAGAAAGAAAGAGACTTTTGTCCCTCAGGACCTGAGCCAATCAGGGAGCCAGACTGAGGTCGCCATGGTAACGACATGATGCTTGTCCAGAGGAGACGGGTCCAGACAGAAAAAGAGAGGGAGGGGAGGATGGAAGGGAAGAGAAAAAGGAGAAAAAGAAGATTCAAACTAAGAAAGAAAAGAGGGAGTGAGAAAAAGAAGAGGAGGAAAAGTTTCAAGAAGAGATGAAGAGGAGTGAGGGAGGAAAAAGAGGAAAAAAGACAAGAAGAAAGAACGAGGGAAGGAGGGGAATAATTACGGTAGAACAGAGAAAAGAAGAAAAGAAAAGAACGAGAGAAAGTTCAACAAAAAGAAGAAAGAGAAGGAAGAGGAGTGGGGACGAAATAAAGAGAGACCAGGAAAGAAGAAAAGAGAAGGAAAGAAGAGTGAGAGAAGAGCTACAAAGGAGAAAAAAATAGAGATAAAAAAAGAGAAAGAAAAAAGACAAAAAGGAAAGGAGGTAGAAAGAAGAAAATATGAGAAGGAGAAAAAGGGAGAGGAGGAAGAGGAGGGAAAGAGGAAGAAGATGGACGTAAGAAGGAGGAGAAAAGAGGAGGAGGAGGAGAAGGAGGAGGAGAGATGAAGGTTTGATTGATTTTCTGTCTGTTTGCTGCAAAGAGAAAAAGAAAAAAAAAGAAAAAAAAGAAGAAAAGCTGTTTGACCAAAACGTTCAAATCACGTCTCAGAGGAACGAGAGTGTTAGTGTGTGTGTGTGTGTGTGAGTGTGTAATTTCCAGATAAACTTAATTAAAGTTGATTGGAGTTAATTGATTTTCTCGTTAAAGCGCTCAGACTGAAGCCCCGCCCCCTCTGTCCCCTCTCCCTTGTGACTGCGTTTAAAAGTTTAGAGGCGTGTTTACAGTCAGACTGAGGCTTTGTTACACTGCACACACACACACACACGTGCACACAAACACACACACACACACACACACACGTGCACACACACACACACACACACGTGCACACACGTGCACACACACACACACACGTTTTATCAAATCTTTTTCCTTCATAAACAGTTTTTGTTTGTTTTCTAATAACTGAGTGATTTTTTTAATATTATTGATGAAATTATTAAAACTAATGATTTAAATCTTTAATCAATAAACTTGTTACCATGGTGATCAAACAGACGGACACTCAGCTGCTGGTCTCCTCTGACTGTTCTCATGTTCGGCTGGAGTTCCTCTAACCCTCTCTGTTGAAGTCTTCAGCTGCAGTACTCCAGCCGTCCTGCAGGGGGAGCTGTGGTCCCACAGTTCAAACCTGCAGCAGTTCTGCAGTAAAACTACTGATGGATGTTTTTATCCTCCTGATATCAAACTTCTGTGTAAAAACGATCAAAGACTTAAACCCTTTAATTCACTGATCCGGACTAAAGACAAACACGGCGTAGAAACGAACTGATCCCGCCTCTGCTCTCACGCTGTGGTGTCCAAACTGTGGGCTGTGGCCCTACAGAGGTCGGGAGGTGAATCAGAGAGTTTTTCTGGACTCTCTGCTGTTTCTGCCAAAGTTACTCTGAGTGAAAACATGTCTGTAAAAACACGATAAAAACTCCACATGAAAGGATCCACAGACGGCGGCGGCGGGTTTAAAGGTGTGCTCACATTCATCATGTTTTCACCGCGAACAGCAGAGCTGATTCAGCCTCAGGATAAACTCGCCATCATCCTCAGACTCGGAGCTTTTAACGCTGACAAACACTTCCTTTGGTTTTCATGGGAGGGCTTTTATTTTGGAGGATCAGAAAACAGCTGTCAGCAATCACACATGAAACAGGCGAGGAGACGATACAGGTGTCAGAGCGAGAGGAGGCGGAGACTTTTATCTGATTTAATCATAAATGTTTTTTTTTTAAAGATTATTTTAGTTTTTTTTTCTGTTTTTGACGAAGAAAAAAAAAAAGGAGAAAAACAAAACCAGGATCCAGACCAGGATCCAGACCAGGAGCCTGTTCTACGACGTGGGTTCACTTTTTAGCGAGGTGAGTCTCCATGGCAACGTACGCTGAACGGCTAACCTGCTCCAGGGCAGGTTAAGTTCCAGATTGAACTAATGAGTATAAAAACCCCGCCCACTGACCAATGAGCTCTCTGGAAAAACGGCGTGTCCGTTCTTGGAGGATCCTGTAGACCTCGGTGCTCGCGTTGTCCGAGGAGGAGCACTCCGGCGCGTGAGAGTTTTCAGGGACCGCACGGACCCACTTCCTCCTCCGGATGACCTCCTTTATGAAAGGCTAATATGGCCGACAGACAAAACATGTGACCACGATAGGAATGAACACATGAATGAATTCATCCTGGAAATGAATCAGACATGTCTGCTCGCCGTAGTTAAAGCGCGTGTTGAAAAGCGCTGTTTCAGGGTGATGACCACATCAAAGATTTTTGGCGCTCTATACTTCCACATTGACTGTCGGCCATTTCCTGCCAGCGTTCCCTCCGCTCTTCTGCGGCGGTGACGGTGACGGTGACGGCGTTGTTTTTGAGGTTTATGACAGATTTGAATTCTTCAGACTTTCTCATGATCGTCTCCTGCTCCTCGTTTGTAAAGTCCGCGGTCCTTCGCTCTCCGGCCTGCTCTGACGCTCCAGACCGGTCCATGTTCACGATTGGTCAGATGCGGCGGGCTCCACCTTACATGCATGCACGCGCTCATAGCAAAGCTGGATCCTCTTACGAGGTTGATGACCAGCGTCGTAAGACCGTTTAGTGAGACCGCTGGCGACCTCGCTAAGTTGAACTCGCTTCATAGAACAGACCCCTGAGAGAGAGAGAGAGAGATCCTTCACCTGTGACGCTGCACCGACCTTCAAACAAACAGTTTAAAACAACAACAACAACAAAAACAACAACAACAGAGGAACAGATATGTTACACACACACACACACACACACACATGCACACACACACACACACACACACACACACACACACACACACACACTGTCACAGGAAGAGGAAAAGACGGTTTGTCACTTTGAACTTTTAGAGGAAATAAAACAGACGCAGTGACACGAGGGGGGGGGGTCATGTGATGTTGTCCTCGGACGTCCCATCAGGGACCCAGTATGTAAATCTGTTACCACGGTGACAGGCTCAGTCAGACACACACACACACAGGCACAGAGGGATTAAACTGTGAAATATGGAGAGAAAAAAAACAGAAACTATGAAACAAAAGAAACAGAAAAACTTCATCAGATATCAATATTTAATTATTACTATAGAAATGAATTTTATTATTTACAAATAATTACTATTTTTAAAAATATTATTAAAGTACAATAATTATTATTTTAAAAATAATAATTGATTCCGATATAAATAAACAACTTTATTATTAATAGATTATAAAAAGATATAAATAAATATTATTATTATTGAATTATTAATATATAAAACCCTTAATATTCTTATAACTATTATTGAACTTTTATTCAGAGAGAAAAACTCAGAGCTGTAGGAGAAAGAATCAAAGAGACAACGATGACGATTATTTTAGTAAAAACCCTTTAAAAATTAACAAATAAAACAAATAAAACTGTAAATAAAATCAGTGACGATGAGACCTGAGGATGCTCTTTGTCCTTATTCTGTGTGTGTGTGTGTGTGGACATGTCTCTGGATGTTGGACGTGTTCATCTCTGGACTCGTCCCCCGTCAGCCTCTTCTCCTGGAAAAGACATCAGAGAGGGCCTGGACTAATCTGAGGGTCCTGGAAAATCCTGGAAGAGTTTGGAGTCGAGGGACCGGGATCAGTCCGAGTCCAGGTCCAGACAGAGAAGAACAAAGGGTGGGGGGGGGGGCTGATTCACACTATATAATATACAACACAGGGACACACACACACACACACACACAGGGACACACACACACACACAGGGACACACACACACACACACACACACACAGGAAGTGTGTTTGCAGACGATAACAGATACTTCGTCTTCAGAACCAGAGACTGTATCTAGAACAGACGCCGTCTGCCTCCTCCTCTCTGTGAGAACAGCGCCCTCTGGTGACGGGCTGCAGTATAGGTCCTAAACCCCGCCTCCTTATGGAGCTGTGGACAAACTTTCTAAATGAATGACACAGAATATAAATGTTTCTCCCCCCTGGTTGTGATGTTGACATGTAGTTACTGTCAGACTGGTTTGTGCTCAAGTCCTCTTTTTTCTGTACAGCTCCATTTTTAAAAGTTATTAGGGGGTTCATGTTTTCTATGATTGACACCTGATACAGCCAATGGGAGGACAGAGATTGAGGAGATCACCGAGGGATACGCTGTTTGAGCCGAGCGTCATCACAGAGACTCTCCTGTTGAATAAGAACAACGTTACTGAACAAAGTTGGTTTGAGGAAGTGGAGAAAGAAACGCGGAAATACCGATAAGATTTGTATAAAGACTGGAGACAAACACACAAACACACACAGACACACACAGACGCACACACAGACACAAACACACAAACACACACACACAAACACACACACAGACACACACAAACACACACACACAGACACACACAGACACAAACACACACAAACACACACAAACACACACAGACACACACACAGACACACACAGACACACACACAGACACACACAGACACACACAGACACACACAGACACACACAGACACACACAGACACACACAGGCTGACAGGAAAACCGAAAAACAACCGAAAACTAGACACAACCAACAGAAACAGAAAACTTCAGCTGCTCCTCTAACAGAGTGTGTGTGTGTGTGTGTGTGTGTGTGTGTGTGTGCGTGTGAGTGTGTGTGTGTGTGTGTGTGTGTGTGTGTGTGTGTGTGGAGGTAACCTAGTTGTGGTGAATAAAGCGTCCTGCTGGAGTTAATCTACATTCAGAGGGATGGAGGGATGATGGAGGTGTGGAGCCAAAACATCAGATTAAAACCCTCTGAGGGAATTCTGCAGCAGGATGATCCTGAACACACACACACACACACACACACACACAGACACGCACACACACACACACACACACACACACACACACACACACACACACACACACACACACACACAGTGAATATGTGTCTCTCTGCAGTTTGTCGATGATTTTTTTGTCTCACAGTCGCAGAAAACTGAATGTTCATAAACAAAAAGAACAACAAAGCGATGAGGAGAGAAG
>OY660882.1:24925674-24935674 GCA_962446985.1 Xyrichtys novacula | reverse complement strand
GAGGGACCATGTTCTGATCCATGTAGAGGGACCATGTTCTGGTCCATGTAGAGGGACCATGTTCTGATCCATGTAGAGGGACCATGTTCTGGTCCATGTAGAGGGACCATGTTCTGGTCCATGTAGAGGGACCATGTTCTGGTCCATGTAGAAGGACCATGTTCTGGTCCATGTAGAGGGACCATGGCGGATGTTTGAGGTCCAACATCAGGAAGTTTCACTTTCTTCATTTCTGTTTCTTCTAAATCGTCTTTTTGTTCGTTTGTTTCAATTCTGGGTTTTTGTTCTTGGACTCTAACGAGGTCCAGAGTCCAGAGTCCTGAGTCCTGAGTCCCTCTAATAAAGACAGGAAGACCCTGAAGGTCCTGGTCCGACCTTCTTTATCAAAGACCTGATCCAGACTTCAGACCCGAGCAGAAGATTTTCACCGCCATCAAACAGCCAATCAGAGACAGAGCCCATCACACTCACACACACACACACACACACACACACACACACACACACACACACACACACACACACACACACACACTGATCAGAAATGACTTTAGAGGGAATATGTGATATTTCCCAGAATGCTTCAGGGCGCTCCCGTCCTCTAAACTCTGAGCTTCTGATTGATCTGAACCGCTTCCAATCATCAATCACTGGGCGTGTGCACACTCACACACACTCACACACACACACACACACACACACACACACACACACACACACACACACACACACACACACACACTCACAGATGTCCAGTGAAGTTTTTTTCTTTTTTTTAATCATTAAAAAGTTTTTAAAGAAACAAAAAGACGAAGTTTTGAAGTTTTGAAGATCCGACGACCATCAGAGTCTCCAACACACCCTGAAGAGTCCTGAAGACCAGAACCAGACCACCAGGTGGACCCACACCTGCTGCAGGTGAGGACCATGTTTGGACTCACCTGGTCGGACCGGGCCGACCCTGATGGACCGACCTCAGATTTAAAGGACTAATCCGCCTCATTCAGCTGATTCTGAGTCCGTCCTGAAGGTCCAGAGGAGACCAATCAGAGCAGAGAGAGGAGTGTGTGTGTGTGTGTGAGAGTGTGTCTGTGTCTGTGTGTGTGTGTGTGTGTGTGTGTGTGTGAGAGTGTGTGTGTGTCTGTGTGTGTGTGTGTGTGTGTGTGTTTTTGATGATGTGACGATCATGCTGTTCCCAGCGGTCATCAGAGGAGATTAGCTGCTATCGCCGGGGGAAACACGCTGTTATAGACACACACTGTTTCACACACACACACACACACACACTCACACACACACACACACACACTCCTCAGTAATTAGTAGTCCTGTGTTCTTCCTGCCAAGCTGTTACTGTGCGCTCTGAGCTGCCAATCACAGCGAGTCCCTCAGTGATTCAGCAGCCAATCAGCCGCAGCGAGACGACAGAGAGAGACAGAGCGCCCGCAGCGAAAGACGGACTGACAGACGGACGGATGGAGAGATGAAGAGGAGAGGAGAGGAGAGGAGAGGGAGTCAATTAAAGGATGAAGAGAGTCAGAGAGACTCCGAAACATCTGAGAGGATTTTACTCTGAGTCCAGAACCAGAACCAGAACCAGAACCAGAACCAGATCAGCTCTCAGTCTGTAAACCAGAACATCGTCATTCTCTTAGACCTGACTCTGTGTTTAACTCTGAGCTTTTATTGTGAAAGGACACAGGGTCAGCTGATGGTCCTCAGATCCACCTGTTTACATGTGACTCTTAGCCCCGCCTCCTGAGCCGTCCTGATCTGACCCTCAGACCCGGTCTTTTCCACGCTGTCTCAGTCAGTCTCAGTTTACGTTCATTAAACGGCGAACACGCCAACACGCTAACAGAGATCGTTTACGCTCTAAAAACAAACAATTAAAGAATTATCGTGACCGTGTGAACACCCGCAGCAGCAGCGGCGGCGGCGGCGGCGGCTCGTTAACACTCTCTGACGCTAACGAGAGGATCCTGTTCTGTAATGAAATCATCAGTGACACTCAGCTCGTTAGTCTCAAGGCCGGGTCCTCGTTAAGTGAACGCGCTGCTACTGTACACTAATTAGTTATGATACCAGGATGCTAACGAGCTAGCATCCACAAACACAGCTGCTGATGGTTGAACTGAATAACGACCACAGAAGAAGAAGAAGAAGCAGCAGGAGGAGGAGGACAGGAAGCTGCTATCAGCTGATCTGGAATCAGGTTTTTATTCAGATTAGAGCTCCTCCCCCACCCTGACCCCTGACCTCTGACCCCTGACCTGCTGAATGTCAGGACGCCGAGCTGATCTGGATCCAGCTGTGGGGAACAAACAGAGACGGCGGCGGGCTGCGGTCTACAAAGATGTTTTATTGGTGCGACGGTCGACTCTGCAGCTTTGAACACAGTCAGAGTCCTGATCCACAAATGTCAGTGAACACGCCGACCATCTGTGTGCGCCGCTGCACGCCACCGCCGCCGCCATCTCTCACACAACACGCCACGACACGGCGAACAGATCAAAACCTCACGGATGAAGAGAAACCAGGAAACATTCACTCTGTCATTATGAAGGAGTGAGAGTTTATAACACACTCCTGCAGAAGAACGGACCCAGACCCATCACTGTCAGAACCAGAGAAGAGGGTTCTGACCCGAACCCTAACAGACCTGATCCAGACCAGACTCAGCTGGACAAAACCACGACCTCCAAACTCTGAGGGAGGCGGAGCCAAAAAACCATCAGTCCGTCCAGGACGTCTCTGAAGTATCAGGACCAGCAGCTTCACACTCGGACCAGAACCAAGGCGACTCTTGGTGGAGGACCATTAAAGGGATATTCTGTCGTTAAATTAATTCAGGGTCAAACCCACCGTCACCCCGAGTTAGACCCCCCCTCCAGAGATGAATGTTGTCGACCGCTTCCTTCTCTAGTTATACCAACTTTAGTAACGACCGCAGGATAGAAATACAGAGAGCCACGCCCCCAACCAAAACGCCACTCTATAGCCACAAATAATGCTCAGAACAGCACCTAACTTCATCAACAGGACATATAGGGTCACAGACATAGTACTAGACACCAAACATCTTTTCGAGACGCTAAGACAGAAGAACTACCGCGTCTGTAAAATGATTAATATGATGATTATTACTTCAAGGAAATGATAAAGAAATGATCATAAATGTTCTTCCTTGAGCTGCGGCACCCCGCTGTAGTCTGTAATGGACTGGCCTGAGGTCTCACTACAAACAAGTGTCTGCTGGAAGAGAGTAGGTGAGTCTCTGTTGACTAACCCTCTCTAACCAGTTAACTAAAGAGAAAGTGCAACACTGTTGTCACCATGGCAACCCCATCAGTCACCATCACTGTCAGAGCTGACATCATCATCATCATCTTCATCGCTGTTATTACAGAGAGATGCTGAGTCTGCACTCAGGTTAAACATTATTTAAAGAGTGTGTGTGTGTGTGTAGGTGTGTGCACGTGTGTATGTGTGTGTGTGTGTGTGTGTTTGTGTGTGTATGTGTGTGTGTGTTTCTGTCCGACAGGGAATCAGGTTCTGAGGGCTGATCTGCATACACTGCAGTTAATTAGCTCTGTCAATCATCCTGCTTTGTGTGTGTGTGTGCGTGCGTGTGCATGTATCATACTTACACGTCTGTCACGCTCAGGGTTGACCCCCCCCCCCTTCTGTGATTGGTCCATTTCCAGCTGCCAGTCAAACCTCAGCGGTCGGTGTTTTACTCCTTTAATATTTCATATCTCTGTTTTTAACCACAAACCTGACAGACGGAGTCGAGGGACAACTGAGCCCATTCATTATCTATGGAGGAGGTGCAGGCAGAGTGGGGGGGGGTTAGTGAGAACAGAACCGAGCCGTGGTCCTGGTGTGAACAGGTGGTTTCCTGAACCCTGACAGAGAGAGAGAGAGTATGAAGAGTCCTGGAGTTCTGCTGGGCCCTCTCTCTCTCACAGATCACAAATATAAAATAAATCATATTATTAAATTATTATTTTATTGTCACCCTGTAAAAAAAACAACCTCAGTCTTTTCTGATGAAAATGAGTTTTAGGTCTGAATCCTCTCTTATAATGCTGACAGGACACTGCTGCTAAAATCACCTGAATCCATCAGGACATGATCCTTTAAACTGACGAGCTTTTCTTCTTCTTTTTCTCTTTCCCGCAAGTTTCATTTTTTTAGTCGATCAGATTTGAGCGACTTTCATCCCTTTTTTGTTTGAGGGATTTTAAGTGATTCAATGTAAGTTTATTTAATTAATTAATAACTAAATTGAATTTAATTATTTAATCTTATTTAGTTTTTATTTTTTATTTAATCTTATTGAGTTTTGAATTTTTATTTATTCTTTTTTAGTTTTTAAGTTTTTAATCAATTTTATTTAGTTTTGAATTTTTATTTAATCTTATAAAGTTTTAGTTTTTATTTAATTTAATTTTGTTTTTAGTTTTTATTTAATCTTATTTAGTTTTTATTGAACTCTTTTTCAAACTTCGCTCAGGTCCAGTTCGTCTCTGCGCTCATGAAGGTCACGGGTTTAAAAACTGAAACAGCAGCTCTGCCCCGGAGCAAGGCAGCAGGAGCGAGTCCAGCTGTTTGCACACACACACACACACACACACACACACACACACACACACACACACACACACACACACACACACACACACACACAAAGTAAAGTTGAAAACATTAAACTCGGTCTTTACAAAGACGACGTTTTTAAGCGTTTTTAAGTTCCTCTCTTTTTTCTCTTTTTTGCCTTTTTTGCCTTTTTGTCCTTTCGAAGTTTCAGAGCTTTAGTTTTCAGTCTGTTATCGTCTGTGTTTGTGTCTGTGTTTGTGTCTGTGTCCAATCAGAGCTCTCCGGCGCTGCTCTCCTGCAGCTGATTGGTTGTTTTCCTCTCGGTTTGCTGCTGCTTCCTGCGGCCATGTTTAATTCAGCCCTCCATGATGGAGCGGGCGGTGTTGGTTATTAAAGCCTCTTTAAAAGCGTCTGTTTGCGGCACTCAGAGGTTTAAATATTCAGCAGCTGATGTGAACGCTCGTCCGCCTTAAACGGCTGAGAGGAGTCATGCGGCGCTGCAGGTCTGAGTCGGACCTCAGTCCATTAGGCAGCAGGATCACAGACGGCTGATATTAAACAGACAAATGAGTCAAATCATCAGATGAATAACTGAGCAGGGACGAGCGGAGAGAGAAATCAAGCACACCTAAAGTATTCAAGAGAGAGGTCAGGGTGTTAAACAGAGAGCGGAGAGAGGGCGAGAGAGGGAGAGAGAGGGCGAGAGAGGGAGAGAGAGGGCGAGAGAGGGCGAGAGAGGGCGAGAGAGGGAGAGAGAGGGCGAGAGAGGGAGAGAGAGGGAGAGAGAGGGCGAGAGAGGGCGAGAGAGGGCGAGAGAGGGAGAGAGAGGGAGAGAGAGGGCGAGAGAGGGCGAGAGAGGGAGAGAGAGGGCGAGAGAGGGAGAGGGCGAGAGAGGGAGAGAGAGGGCGAGAGAGGGCGAGAGAGGGAGAGAGAGGGCGAGAGAGGGCGAGAGAGGGAGAGAGAGGGCGAGAGAGGGAGAGAGCGAGAGAGGGAGAGAGAGGGAGAGAGAGGGCGAGAGAGGGCGAGAGAGCGGGAGAGAGGGAGAGGGCGAGAGAGGGCGAGAGAGGGAGAGAGAGGGCGAGAGCGGGCGAGAGAGGGTGAGAGAGGGTGAGAGAGGGCGAGAGAGGGCGAGAGAGGGCGAGAGAGGGCGACGGCGGCGTGAAAGTTAGACTGAGCCGAGATCTGGACGGAGAGGACCCGAGATAAAAAACAACATGAAGAGATTCACCAAAACAACAACAAATAAAACAACAACAAATAAAACAACAAATAAAACAACAACAAATAAAACAACAAATAAAACAACAACAAATAAAACAACAAATAAAACAACAACAAATAAAACAACAAATAAAACAACAACAAATAAAACAACAAATAAAACAACAACAACCCAGAGTTTCAATAAACAACAAATCAAACAATAAAAACACAGAAATGAACTGAAACAACGACACAGAGCCTGATTTCCACCAGCTGAGCTTCACAGGTGAGAAAAACAGACACACACAGAAAGGACTGAGACGGTCTGGGGTTATACAGAACCTCCACACTGTTTTCAGAACCTCCAGACCCACCAGAACCATGACTGTCAGAGTCCGGGTCAGAGTCTGTTTCTGTGACCTTCAGAGCTGCTGAAGGTCACAGAAACATGTCCTCCAGAGGAGACTCAGACACTCTCCACAGACCACAACAGTCCGGACTCTCAGAACCTTGACCTGGATTCTCAGAGTTCGATCTGAGAGACGATTTTAATCAGCTGATCGGAAAAACGAGAGAAAATTAAATAAACCGTAAAATAAAACAAAATAAACCGAAATAAAGGAGCTGACCTCAAAACATCAGCCCAGATCTGCAGACCTGAAACCTACTGAGACACACACACACACACACACACACACACACACACACACACACACACACACACACACACACACACTCTGAGCAGGGTTATAGGTTGGACAGCATTCAGCCTGCAGCAAAACAGAGATGAGAGGTTTCCTGTTTCAAACCACTCTGACACACATTAATAAACCATCACACACACACACACACACACACAAAGACACACACACAAGCACTTAACACAACAAACACACTCACACTCTCAGCATGTTTGAATGACCGCACAGATGAGTGTGTGTGCTGCAGAAAACAGACGACACATGTTCTTCAACACACGGCGCTCCGAGAACAGACCTGAGATCTGTGAGTGTGTGTTTAATCTGAGTGTGTGTGTGTGTGTGTGTGTGTGTGTGTGTGTTATGTTAATTGCGCGGCCTCATTGGTTATTTAAATGTGAACAAATGGACTCAGATTCATTAAGTCAGAGAGAGAAAATCCTCGTTAAACTTTGATGCTAACGGTGAATTTTTCAGCAGCAGGGAGACACAGAGCTCGTTAGACGTGCACGGGCCCAGGCGTGTGCACGTGTGCATGCATGCGTGTGTGTGTGTGTGTGTGTGTGTGTGCATGAATTATCCAGGCGTGACATGAAATATTGAAGCAGACTTCAGCTCTGATCTGGATCAGCGGTTCAGAGAGACGGAAGAGAGACCGAGTCAGAGACAGTTAGAGGGGGCCGCTGTCAGGAAACAAGATCCTGATCCTGATCACACATGATCCTGATCTGACATGATCCTGATCCTGATCCTGATCTCACATGATCCTGATCTAACATGATCCTGATCTAACATGATCCTGATCCTGATCTAACATGATCCTGATCTAACATGATCCTGATCCTGATCATACACGATCCTGATCCTGATCAAGCAAGATCCTGATCCTGATCACACATGATCCTGATCTAACACGATCCTGATCCTGATCTAACATGATCCTGACCAAACATGATCCTGATCACACATGATCCTGATCTGACATGATCCTGATCACACATGATCCTGATCTGACATGATCCTGATCTAACATGATCCTGATCTAACATGATCCTGATCCTGATCACATATGATCCTGATCCTGATCACACATGATCCTGATCTGACATGATCCTGATCCTGATCACACATGATCCTGATCCTGATCAAACATGATCCTGATCCTGATCACACATGATCCTGATCCTGATCACACATGATCCTGATCCTGATCAAACATGATCCTGATCTGACATGATCCTGATCCTGATCTACCATGATCCTGATCTAACATGATCCTGATCCTGCTCCTATCATCTTCATCACTCTTGTCCTGCAGTGTTTGACTGATCTGCTGAGCCTGGTTCTGATCTGGTTCTGATCTGGTTCTGATCCGGTCTGTACTAACCCTCATGTTATTCAGAGTCACTCAGAGTTCTGGTGTTTCAGATGGTGGTCCACAGGGATCAGGTTCTGGTCCTCTACAGTTTCTGGTTCTGAAATCACGAGCAGAACTTTATTCTGATCTAGTTTTCATGTTGATCATCGTTCAGGTCGTTTACAGTCTCAGTTTAATCAGACTAACCTCATAACTCGTCTTTCCCTCTGAATCAGACTTCTCTCCTCGTCCTCGTTTACATGCAGCTGAGAAAACTGAATTATTGACGTGAACGTGTCCTCCTCCCCAACACTAGGGGGCGATATGGGTCTTTTCAACAACAACAGCAGGTCGGTGTCAGACGTCAGAAGTGTCTACAACTGCTGCTGGAGAAACAAGAAGATGGAGCATCGTACAGCGTTGTTTTTGTCCGACATGATGGACGCGCTACTTTTTCTAAAGATGAGACCAACGCTACTCCTCTACTCTGGGGGTTTGTTACAGGGTTACGGGGGCGTGGCGTCATACTCCGACTACGACGGTTAAGACCAAGTCTGTGTGAAAAGTTCTCAAATCTGAGTCAAGAAATCCGCATTTCAAATGAGAACCATGAGGACTGAGACCATGAGGACTGAGACCATGAGGACCATCAGGACTGAGACCATGAGGACCATGAGGACTGAGACCATGAGAACTGAGACCATGAGGACTGAGACCATCAGGACTGAGACCATCAGGACCATGAGGACTGAGACCATGAGGACTGAGACCATGAGGACCATGAGGACTGAGACCACGAGGACTGAGACCATGAGGACCATGAGGACTGAGACCATGAGGACTGAGACCATGAGGACTGAGACCATGAGGAACATGAGGACTAAGACCATGAGGACTGAGACCATGAGGACTGAGACCATGAGGAACATGAGGACTGAGACCATGAGACCATGAGGACTGAGACCATGAGGACTGAGACCATCAGGACTGAGACCACGAGGACTGAGACCATGAGGACTGAGACCATGAGGAACATGAGGACTGAGACCATGAGGACTGAGACCATGAGGACTGAGACCATGAGGAACATGAGGACTAAGACCATGAGGACTGAGACCATGAGGACTGAGACCATCAGGACTGAGACCACGAGGACTGAGACCATGAGGAACATGAGGACTGAGACCATGAGGACTGAGACCATGAGGACTGAGACCATCAGGACCATGAGGACTGAGACCATCAGGACCAAGAGGACTGAGACCATGAGGACCATGAGGACCAGTGTCTACAGTTCTGCTTCTGTTTTATGTGTTTAAATCGAGAGAGAACTTCACACACACACACACACACAGAGAGTCCGGCCAAACAGAGTCCATCACACTAATGGACTGCCAACTGGTCAACACACACACACACACACACACACACACACACACACACACACACACACACACACACTGTCAGAGGGCGGTGACCTGCTATTACTGAGCTTTTCTGCTCCACTGCAGCCTGGTAATGATGGTCAGCTGTGTGTGTGTGAGAGCGAGTGTGTGTGTGTGTCCGGAAACTAGTAATGTGTTGGTTGAGTAACTGAGTGATTGACAGCTACCCAGAGAGAGAGAGAGAGAGAGAGAGAGAGAGAGAGAGAGAGAGAGAGAGAGGATGACGGACAGTGACAGCAGAGGAACAGAAAAATAAAAAGAAAGAGTGAGTTTGTTGACCCGTCTCTGTTCCCGTCCAGAGTTCAACATCAGACTGACACCCATAAAATGACTGCCCCACACACACACACACACACACACACACACACACACACACACACACACACACACACACACACACACACACACACACACACAGCAGGCTTTTAATTAGTGATGTAGTTTTAGTTGAGTGATCAGCTTGTAAAAGCTAACAATGTTTGCTGCCCTCTGCAAAAACACAACAGCTCATTTAATTCAACACACAAACACAAACACACACAGGCTCACACACACAGCTGGGAAATTAACGGGGTTAAATCAATTTCATTTTGTGCTTATAGGATGAAACGTGTCCAAACAGCCGCAGAGATCGAGGCGTTCATTAAAAGTCGATTTGGAGCCGCAGCTCCTCTTATTGAAGCAGAGGTATTAAT
>OY660882.1:24890674-24915674 GCA_962446985.1 Xyrichtys novacula | reverse complement strand
AACCCGAGTTTAAACATGTGAGGAGACAAACCCGAGTTTAAAGACGTCAGGAGACAAACCCGAGTTTAAACACGTCAGGAGACAAACCCGAGTTTAAACACGTCAAGGGACAAACCCGAGTTTAAACACGTCAGGAGACAAACCCGAGTCTAAAGACGTCAGGAGACAAACCAGAGTCTAAACACGTCAGGAGACAAACCCGAGTTTAAACACGTCAGGAGACAAACCCGAGTTTAAACACGTCAGGAGACAAACCCGAGTTTAAACACGTCAGGAGACAAACCCGAGTTTAAACACGTCAGGAGACAAACCCGAGTTTAAACACGTCAGGAGACAAACCCGAGTTTAAACACGTCAGGAGACAAACCCGAGTTTAAACACGTCAGGAGACAAACCCGAGTCTAAAGACGTCAGGAGACAAACCCGAGTCTAAACACGTCAGGAGACAAACCCGAGTTTAAACACGTCAGGAGACAAACCCGAGTTTAAACACGTCAGGAGACAAACCCGAGTTTAAACACGTCAGGAGACAAACCCGAGTTTAAACACGTCAGGAGACAAACCCGAGTTTAAACACGTCAGGAGACAAACCCGAGTTTAAACACGTCAGGAGACAAACCCGAGTCTAAAGACGTCAGGAGACAAACCCGAGTCTAAACACGTCAGGAGACAAACCCGAGTTTAAACATGTCAGGAGACAAACCCGAGTTTAAAC
Organism: Xyrichtys novacula; assembly: GCA_962446985.1. Lineage (NCBI taxonomy): Eukaryota > Metazoa > Chordata > Actinopteri > Labriformes > Labridae > Xyrichtys > Xyrichtys novacula. The sequence continues at coordinate 24,914,959 of OY660882.1, read as the reverse complement.
ATGTCAGGAGACAAACCCGAGTTTAAACATGTCAGGAGACAAACCCGAGTTTAAACACGTCAGGAGACAAACCCGAGTTTAAACACGTCAGGAGACAAACCCGAGTCTAAAGACGTCAGGAGACAAACCCGAGTCTAAACACGTCAGGAGACAAACCCGAGTTTAAACATGTCAGGAGACAAACCCGAGTTTAAACATGTCAGGAGACAAACAGGAGACGAACCCGAGTCTAAACACGTCAGGAGACAAACCCGAGTTTAAAGACGTCAGGAGACAAACCCGAGTATAAAGACGTCAGGAGACAAACCCGAGTTTAAAGACGTCAGGAGACAAACCCGAGTATAAAGATGTCAGGAGACAAACCCGAGTCTAAACACGTCAGGAGACAAACCCGAGTTTAAACACGTCAGGAGACGAACCTGAGTCTAAACACATCAGGAGACAAACCTGAGTTTAAACATGTCAGGAGACAAACCCGAGTCCAAACACGTCAGGAGACAAACCCGAGTTTAAAGACGTCAGGAGACAAACCCGAGTTTAAACATGTCAGGAGACAAACCCGAGTCTAAACACATCAGGAGACAAACCTGAGTTTAAACATGTCAGGAGACAAACCCGAGTTTAAACACGTCAGGAGACAAACCCGAGTTTAAACATGTGAGGAGACAAACCCGAGTTTAAAGACGTCAGGAGACAAACCCGGGTTTAAACACGTCAGGAGACAAACCCGAGTTTAAAGACGTCAGGAGACAAACCCGAGTTTAAACACGTCAGGAGACAAACCCGAGTTTAAACACGTCAGGAGACAAACCCGAGTTTAAACACGTCAGGAGACAAACCCGAGTTTAAAGACGTCAGGAGACAAACCCGAGTTTAAACACGTCAGGAGACAAACCCGAGTTTAAACATGTCAGGAGACAAACCCGAGTTAAAACACGTCAGGAGACAAACCCGAGTTTAAAGACGTCAGGAGACAAACCCGAGTCTAAACATGTCAGGAGACAAACCCGAGTCTAAACACGTCAGGAGACAAACCCGAGATAAAACACGTCAGGAGACAAACCCGAGTCTAAACACGTCAGGAGACAAACCCGAGATAAAACACGTCAGGAGACAAACCTGAGTTTAAAGACGTCAGGAGACAAACCCGAGTTTAAAGACGTCAGGAGACAAACCCGAGTTTAAACATGTCAGGAGACAAACCCGAGTTTAAACACGTCAGGAGACAAACCCGAGTTTAAACATGTCAGGAGACAAACCCGAGATAAAACACGTCAGGAGACAAACCCGAGTTTAAAGACGTCAGGAGACGAACCTGAGTCTAAACACGTCAGGAGACAAACCCGAGTCTAAAGACGTCAGGAGACAAACCCGAGTTTAAACATGTCAGGAGACAAACCCGAGTTTAAACATGTCAGGAGACAAACCCGAGTCTAAAGACGTCAGGAGACAAACCTGAGTTTAAACATGTCAGGAGACAAACCTGAGTCTAAACACGTCAGGAGACAAACCCGAGTCTAAAGACGTCAGGAGACAAACCCGAGTTTAAACATGTCAGGAGACAAACCCGAGTTTAAACATGTCAGGAGACAAACCCGAGTCTAAAGACGTCAGGAGACAAACCTGAGTTTAAACATGTCAGGAGACAAACCCGAGTTTAAACACGTCAGGAGACAAACCCGAGTCTAAACACGTCAGGAGACAAACCCAAGTCTAAACACGTCAGGAGACAAACCCGAGTTTAAACATGTCAGGAGACAAACCCGAGTTTAAACACGTCAGGAGACAAACCCGAGTCTAAACACGTCAGGAGACAAACCCAAGTCTAAACACGTCAGGAGACAAACCCGAGTTTAAACATGTCAGGAGACAAACCCGAGTCTAAAGACGTCAGGAGACAAACCTGAGTTTAAACATGTCAGGAGACAAACCCGAGTTTAAACACGTCAGGAGACAAACCCGAGTCTAAACACGTCAGGAGACAAACCCAAGTCTAAACACGTCAGGAGACAAACCCGAGTTTAAACACGTCAGGAGACAAACCCGAGTCTAAAGACGTCAGGAGACAAACCTGAGTTTAAACATGTCAGGAGACAAACCCGAGTTTAAACACGTCAGGAGACAAACCCGAGTCTAAACACGTCAGGAGACAAACCCAAGTCTAAACACGTCAGGAGACAAACCCGAGTTTAAACATGTCAGGAGACAAACCCGAGTTTAAAGACGTCAGGAGACAAACACGGAGGAACACTGTGACGAACGCCGTCCTCCTCTGAACCAGACCTGCTGTCAGACCGGAGCAGGGTCCAGGTCTGAGGATGAAGATGATGAGGATGATGAAGATGAGGATGAAGATCCTCTTCAGAACTTCAATAATAAAACAGATTCAGAGAGAACAGAGTCGCCCCTCTGGGCCCAGACCGCCGCTCGCCAACAGCTGGCCAATCAGCTCACAGCTGACAGCCAGACATCATGGCGACCACAGCGCTGTCACTTCCTATTAACACACACACACACACACACACACACACACACAGATGTCCGTGTTCGTCCTCAGTCAGAGTCTTTGAGGTTAAACTGAGTCAGTACTGAGGGGGTGGGGGGTCAGAGTTAGACCCAAACACACATCAGGGACATGAGGATCAGGTCTACTGTGGACCAGAATAAACTGGACCTCAAAAACCAGAATAAACAAGAGAAAAACAGAAATAGGCCAGAAGAAAACAGAATAACTGAGAGATAACCGCAATAAACCACAATAAACCAGATTAAAACCAGAATAAACCAGCAGAAACTGGAGTAAACCAGATTTAAATTGAGTAAACAAGAGTTATCTAGAATAAACCATGATAAAGAAGAGTAAATCAAATTAATTCCCAGAACAAACCAGAATAAACTAGAGAAAAACAGAAATAGGCCAGAAGAAAACAGAATAACTGAGAGATAACTACAATAAACCAAAGAAAACTGGAATAAAACCAGATTAAACCAAAATAAACCAGAATAAACCAGAATAAAACCAGAATAAACCAGAATAAACCAGCAGAAACTAGAGTAAACCAGATTTAAATTGAGTAAACAAGAGTTAACCAGAATAAACTTGAGTAAACTAGATTAAAAACCAGAATAAACCAGAATAAACTAGAGTAAACTAGATTTAACCAGAGTAAACTCGAGTTAACTAGAGTAAGCCAGACTTAGTCATCAATAGTTGTAATAACATTGGAAAGGGGGCGCTCTAAACGATCTCTGACCATGGAAAGTGACCTTTGACCTCAGAGAATTCATACAGAGAAGGTTTCCTGTGAATATGGAGAACTCGACCCAGCTGTTTACGGAGCATGCTCAGAACGCTCAACCTAACGTGGACTCATGCAGACCAGACTGAGTCCTCACAGTCTGTTAGTCTGACCCTGAGAACCCGGACTCTGAGGGACTCTGAGGGTCTGACCCTGAGAACCCGGACTCTGAGGGTCTGACCCTGAGAACCCGGACTCTGAGGGACTCTGAGGGACTCTGAGGGACTCTGAGGGTCTGACTGACCCCCCTCACCTGGACTTAAAGAGTCCGTATTCAGCCGGACTAACGACACGAGTGGATTTTAATGTTGAGTAAATACTACAGACCAACACACAACAGAGGCACTTACACACATACTGACAACACACACACACACACACACTTACAACACACACATCCATTAGGGCGAGCGAGGCCAGAGCGGAGAGTTAGAGTGTTCCTGGAGGGAAAGGCAGACCTCTCTCTCTCTCTCTCTCTTCCTCTTCTTTTATTCTACTCATTTTTACATTTACACCCCCCCCCTCTCTCTCTCTCCCTCTCCCTCTCCCTCTCCCTCTCCCTCTCCCTCCCTCCCTCTCTCTCTCTCTCTCTCCTGGGACAGTTGGCAGATTGCTTTTCTCACCCTGCTGCTCTAAATGTCATTTTACTGAGAGCATCAAGACGGACGAGAGAGGGAGAAACAGAGTGATATAAGGAGAGAGAGAGAGAGAGAGGGTGATATAATCTGGTTGTTTGAATGTTTGTCGTATTTTTTTTTATCAAATGTTATTAATTTGATTTTAATTAAATTCTGATCCAGGAGTGTTTCTGTTTTAAAAATATGAACACCTGAAAAAGAAATGAATGGATGAGAAGAATTAATGGAGTCATGAGATTTACGCTGAAATCAAAGTGAAGCTCATGTTTTAAAAAGTCCTCCACAAACACATTAATATAGACAGAAACGTACATTTATACATACATAGTATATATATACAGTATATATATATATATATATATGTATTTATTTATCTGTATGTTTACAGACTTTAGTTGAATCTTGAATCTTTGAATCTTTGAATCTTTGTTCCTGATCTCAGATCAGTCCGTTTTTGTTCGTATATACAGACGTTAATATTCAGTAACTCTACAATATAAATATAAAACATAATAATATCAATATTAATATTAATAATCAATCACATCATAATAATATTTAAAGAAGGATACGGACGAGTTTTAGAGCTGAACTCGGTGATTTCAGAGACAGAGAAAAAATCAATCAATCAATAACACTATCAATGACTAAATGTGTTTAAAGTTTAATAACACTCCTGCTTTAGATCCACACTGATTAGTTTTACTCTTTAATTACAGATTATATTTGATTGATTCTGGATTATTGAACTTGTTTTTATGAAATATGAAACCTCTCCGTGTAAAATCACTTCTGATGATTTTCTCTCTACACACATCATTTTTATAATATCAGTCACATTTATATCCTTATCAATAAATACAGGCTGAGTTTTCTCTGTATTAATCAAACATGTAAAATATAATGAAACGTTTTTATCTTTATAAAAACTGTTGTGATATTTTCACTTTTGTTCCTGTATTTTTATAAAGCAGAGAGTAAAACATTTACTCTTTATTCACGTATTTAAAAATAACCTGAGTCTGTGAGCGACTGTTTGATTATCATTACTGATCGATTTAGATTGATTACTATGACTGTGATTATTGGGGCTGATTTATTTAGACTGTAATTCATAGAAACAAAGCGGTGAGAGATAAACTTCAGAGAGATGAAGAAGAAAAACGGCAGAAAATCAGAGAAATAAGAAAATTTTTAAATGAAGAAAAAAGAAAAACTGATAAAAAAAATAATAAACTGATAAAAACTGAAAAAACTAAAAAGAGTAAAAGTGAAATCAGCTCTGATATTAAAAAGGTTTCCACGTCGTCTCTGAGTGGACCGAGCTGTTCTCTCTCTGAACACAAGGGGGAGCTCTGGACCTGCTCCTGCACACACACACACACACACACACACACACACACACACACACACACACACACACACACACACACACACACACACACACACTCTTACAGCTCTAACACTTTAGAGGAAAAAAAGACTCTTCCTCCATTTCTTCCTCTCTCACATCTCCACTCTGTAACCGTCACCCCCCCCCCCCCCCTCTCTCTCTCCTCGCCGCCCCCCCGCCCCGCCCCCCCCCTCCTCAGAGACCCGGTACATTCAGACAGCAGCCGTCTCTTTGTTTGCAGTTTGCTGTGGTTTGTAACAGAGCATACCTCCACACTGCTGCTTTACCACTACTATCAATACTACTATTACCATTATCATTATCATTATTATTATTACTATTAGTTATTATCATTATTATTATTAATATTATTATTGTTGTTATTCTTATTATCAGTATTGGGATTAATTAAACTGCATTCAAATACAAAGTCCAGTGGATTAAAACATCATTAAATTTACTAAAACAAAAAGAATCAGTTTCAGTTTCACTGAATCAATAATTAAAAAATAAACAGATAAATTAAAGGAACAAGTTAAAAACACTTCATGTTTGGAATATTAGAATCTTCAAAATTTTCAATTTTTTTAAAGATGTTTAAAATGTTTTATTAAGTGGATTTGTAATTTCTAACATCATTGATCTGTTCTGTAACACCATAGTGTGTTTATTTGTAAAGTGTAAATGTATATTTACTGTATATATTCATATATTTATTTACAATAATAATAATACTAAAAGTTAATGTAGTAAAGGTCTAATGCGGCTCCAGTCCTCCTCCTCGTTCTGTCAGATTCAGGACTTTCAATGTTCCTGAGTTTGAGTTTTTTCTTTAATTTCAGTTTAAATAAAGTAAAAATATGTTTTCCTATAATGTGAAAGTTTGTCTTTTTATTTCCTCTTGACTTCAAATCTTTAGTGAGAGAAAAGGGTTCTGGTTCTGAAGGTTCTGAAGGTTCTGAAGGTCTCGGTATCGCTCACACACAGCTGCTCTCATACTGCCAGGGGGGGGGGGGGTCTTTAGTCCAGAATCAAAAACTGAAGTTCAGAAAAATCTGAGAGAAATTAAATATATTTTTATTAAACATAAAATATATTTAATAAACAAATTAAATTAACTTTTTAGTGATTTAAAGACATAATAAACAACATGATTGACAGCTCTGTGGACCAATGAGGGTTCAGAGAGCGGAACTACAGAGAGAGAGAGAGAGAGAGAGAGAGAGAGAGAGAGAGAGAGAGAGAGAGAGAGAGAGAGAGAGAGAGAGAGATAGAGAGAGAGAGAGAGAGGAGAATTAGGGGACATGAAAACTTTAAATTTGAATATTTGAAAGTTTTGATCCTGTTGTTGTTGTTTCCTGTTTACAATGTTCCCTTATATATATATATGTATGAATGTGTGTGTGTTAGTGTGCGTGTGTGTGGTTGTCAGCGCTGGGTGATAATTGGTTAAACGCGCTCTCTCTTTTCCTCTCGCTCGCCCTCCAGCTGGTTAAATTAGCACGTCTATGCGACTGTTTCCTGTTGCCGGGCGCCGATGATGGTGATGATGATGTGTTGTTACCATGGTAATTACTGAAGCAGAACAACAGGAAGACAGGCGGGGTCACAAAGGTCAAGAGTGCTGACACCCTCCTCCCCCCTCTCTCCTCTCTCTCTTTTTCTCCGTTTGTTTTTCCTTCTTTACTTTTAACGAACTTTCTTTGTTCTGTCGCTTCATTGGAGACACCGCCGCCGCCGCCGCCGCCGTGAGTCTCTGAGCTCTGATTGGACAATCATGTCAAAGTTTGGGCGATAGATCTGTCCAATCAGAGCGTCAGAAAACATGGCTGAGATTATTGTTGATTTTTTCGCTCTTTAGTTTGAGGTTATTATCCGACCTCTTCTTCACTCGCTCTCTCCATTTGTCCTTCCTTTATTTTTAACCTCCTTAATCGTTACGTTTAGTTCTGTTCATCCTCCGGTGAACTTAGCCGACTAAAAAGGACCAAAAAGGATTTAAAAAGACTAAAAAAAAGACTGAAAAAGATTTTTAAAAAGGACAAAAACACGTTTTTAAAAAAGACGAAGAAAAATGAAAGAGTAATAAAAAGACTGAAAAAGACAGAATCAGAATCAGACGGACTTTTATATAAACGCACATAAACTCATTCACATGAACCTCTAAATATAAACACAGATGAACTGATATAAACTGTTATACTATAGATATATATATATTTATATAACCTTTTTCTATAAACTAATACCAGCTGCAGCCCTGTTTTTTCAGTTCACAGATAAATATATAAACATAAATAAACTTTTTTAAAGGTGATTAAATGTGAACATGTTCCTGTTTCTTGTCAAATGTTGTTTATTTAAACTCCTGAATGTGAATTTTATTAAATCTTGAAAATTTAAGTTTCTTTATAATTTTTTAAACTTCTGAATTTGTTTAATTATAAACTCATAAATGAAAGTTTGAACATGTATGAATAAGAAATATGACCTGATCAATAAAAACATTCAATCATATTTCTTTGATTTAACAGTTTTTGTTTTCGTGTGTGTATAAGTATTACCAAATTAAAAAACATTAATAACCTCAATTATAAATTAAAGTCACATGATTTTTTTATGTGTATAAAATTATAAATTTTTAAAATCAACATTAAAATCTGACTCGGTGATAAACGTACGACTATGACGCTCTGATAGTTGAGTTCTCATATTAACCTTTAGACATGAACTGGATTCAATACAAACTCATTTTAGTTTGTATCAATATAAACGGATTAACATGTTCCAATCAGCTGATCAATGTGATTATGAACACATGATCACATGAACACATGAACACAGACAGAGTTTGTTTAAACAGATGTTTGAAAGCTGAGCGGCTGATGACGAGAAAGTGACATAAAAACTCTGATTTATAGTATATTAGAGTAAAACATAGTACAGTATAGTATAGTAGAGTATATTATAGTACAGTACAGTAGAGTATAATATAGTATAGTAGAGTATATTATAGTACAGTACAGTAGAGTATAATATAGTATAGTAGAGTATTTCCACAGAGAGTACAGGTACCGTTACTGCAGTAAAAGTTCAGAGTACTTCTTTTATTACTGCGTATTTATTTAAATATTTCCACAGTGAGGTTTTATTAAGAACACTCCACTGCAGAGAGTACTCAGTTCATCTACACTGAGTGTGTGTGAGTGTGTGAGTGTGTGTGTGCGTGTGTGTGTGAGTGTGCGTGTGTGTGTGTGTGCACACTCCCTCCCTCGTATATCTGAGCTAATGGGAGTCCGCTGACATAAATTCTCCTCTAACAGACATTTTAGTGCAGCGAGGCAGCAGCTGCAATATGAAGCTGTAATGGACCGAGATCACACACACACACACACACACACACACTCACACACACACACACACGGACACACACACACACACACACACACAGTAGCAGCAGAGTGTATTATCAGTGTGACATGAACAGGAAGTGTCAGAGTGAATCACTGTCTGAGTAAAGATGAAAAACCTTTGATCAAAGTGTCTCAGTACATTAATTCACTGATCATTCACTCATTCATTTACTTAATTACTCATTCATTTATTCACTCATTTATTCATTCATTCATTTAATCAGTCTGAATAGCCTGGTTGTGTTGGTGATAATCATCTGATCTCTACACACACAGACACTCAATGACGACAACAACAACAACAACAACAATAACACATATAAACAGGTTCTGGCAGGGTGGGGTTTAACCTTCAGTAAAAGGCTGAGTTAAGTTTAGTTAAGTTAAGTTTAGTTAAGTTTAATTTTAGTTTTAGTTAAGTTAAGTTTTGTTTTAGTTAAGTAAAGTTTAGTTTTAGTGAAGCTTAGTTTTAGTTTGTTAAGTTTAAGTTTAGTTGGATTTAATTGAAGTTAGTTTAGCTTGGTTTAAACTGATTTGGTTAGGTTTAGTTAATTTTAGTTCATATATTAGTTTGTATATTTTAGATGAGTTTAGTTTAGTTTAATCTTGTTTAGTTCATTTCAGTTCAGTATATTTTAGTTCACCTTAGTTTTAGTTAAGTTTTAGTTAAGTTTAGTTAAGTTTGTTTAGTTTAGTTTAGGTTTAGTTGAACTTAATTCAATTAATTTAGTTTTAGTTTATTTAAGTTGGGTTTAGTTTTAGTTCAGTTTGGTTCTAGTTCAGTTTTAGTTTTAGTTTAAGTTAAGGTTTAGTTTTAGTTTATTTAATTCTAGCTTTAATTTAAGTTAAGGTTTAAGTTTAACTTTGTTTTAGTTTTAGTTTAATTTTTAGTTTAAGTTTAAGTTAAGGTTTAAGTTTAACTTTGTTTTAGTTTTAGTTTAATTTTTAGTTTAAGTTTAAGTTAAGGTTTAGTTTTAGTTTATTTAATTCTAGCTTTAATTTAAGTTAAGGTTTAAGTTTAACTTAGTTTTAGTTTTAGTTTAATTTTTAATTCAAGTTTAAGTTAAGGTTTAGTTCAGGGTGTGTTTTTGTTTGTAACCTGCTCTGACTTATTTTGTTTCATCTCTGACCAATCAGATCACGTTCCATCTGTCAGCTCAGCCAATAAACATCCTGTAATCCTGAGAGTCAGATTAGACAGATCATCCCCTGAACACGGTTTATCCTCCACCTGTGTGTGTGTGTGTGTCTGTGTGTGTGTGTGTGTGTGTATGTATTAACAGGCTTTGTGTTACCAGATGGATTAGCAGCTGTGAGGACTTCAGATCAGTCAGAGTGTGTTCATGATGGTCCTCAGTTCACACACACACACACACACACACACACACACACACACACACACACACACACATACTTGTCTTTATCACATTGTAGGGACACAAGACGTGGACATGCAATCTGGGAACCACCCTTTCTGCAGGTGCTACAGCGCTGAAAAAAATCAGGCAGTTTCTTGGAGCAGCCAGAAAAACACATATCACTTCAAATTGTCAATCAGACAAAGTAGAGTCTTTCACCTGACCAGGGACAGCCTAATGGGGACTTGTCAGGTTTATAGTAATTAATGGGGTCACAATATACACACTTCTGGTTTTTCTGTCTTTGTTAGGACCACTTAGCACACCCTCAGGTTTAACTTACTTTGTAGAGTCTGCCATCACAGACTTATTTAACTGCTTGATAGCCCCATTATCATATAAACCTAGTGTTAACTGGATTACAAATAAGGTCTGCCACAAGATATAGGTCACGTCACTGAGAGGTTTTATTGCATAAAAAAAACAAACAAAAAAACCTGGTCAGATTCTTCAACCTCTCACAGAGATTGCTGATTACTAATCAACATGTTAGTAAATGTAACAACATAACGGTTATGTTGGTAAACCAAAGTCAATTTTACTGACTGAATCAAACTCAAGTGAGATATTTGAACCTGTCAAATAACTGAACAGCCAACTTTTTGTGAGCTTGTTTCTAAATAAACAAAAAAACAAATTGACAAATAACATTTGTCTACTAGTTTTGAACTTTACATTTTACATTGTCCTCTTCAAGGCTGTGATGCGGTTTTTGATGTAAAATTTAATGGCTAGCCAATTTCTGTCCCTAAGAGCGGTCTTCTCTGCGCTAAGGCACTTATCACAGTCACTTTTTCCTGGAACACGGCATGTTGTGATGAAGGACATCATGTGCCTTTCGACAGCAGCAATCTCCTCTTTCTCCCACGTCTTTCTCTTGCTAGGTTGTCGTCCTGTGCATCAACACACAACACAAACAAGTGGCTCTCATTACCTTTCATTTTTGATCTTGAAATCAGCCAATCTTGAAATCTAAATTTGACAAAAGTTTACCTTTTAACCGTTTCACAGGTTTCTGATGATCTCTGGCCTGTGGAGTCGTCACAGTATCTTGCTGTGGTGCTGCATTGTTCACTGTGTGTCTCACATCTGGCCCAATTGTCTCACTGTCCTCTGTTGTGGTTGCATTCTCTGAAAGCCAGAGGGGGGAAAAATGGAATTACTGCCACGCAGTTGTATTCCTCAGTGAACCATCCATGTCCATTCACTTTTAATGTATGAAGTATCTGAAGGAAACATGTCTATCATGCTAATATGCATCTGTTTTTAAAGTTGTCACAATTAGTGGATTTTTTTATGAAGGACAGAACCATATTTTGTAATGACAAAGCAATGTTGAATGTTGAATACCAAAATGTAAGCTAAATTCATCTTTGAGTTAAAGTGGGCATTTGTGCCTAATCTGAAGAAATTATCTCATGGCATTCTTACGATATCCTGTTCACAAGAATAAACAAATGTATTTTTAGATTGTCTATCATCAACAAGCCTGGAAGACCACATAATTGTTGAATCATTTTCTTGGTGAAGATACACTTCATAACATGTAATTGTGTCAGAAATATCCCAGAGGAGTACAATGAACCAGATTTGTAGGAAGAGTATGAAGAAGGAAAGAAATAGATTATGAACCAAAGTCAAGATAACGTTTCAAACATGGTGCAGACATGGACATTAAAAGCTGTAAATGAAGAATTTAATAGAGGAGGGAAAAAATGATCAATTCTAAGATGCATCGCAATTCAGCCATGCACGATTCTGCATCGATGCAGCGACTTGACATAATCACTTTCCCCACCCTTTATTACTTTATTTTGCTGGCCACACTTGGACAATAAAGTTTGGAGGTTTTTTAACTACAGTGTGAGCACAACAACCGAAATGCAGGACGGGGATATGGCGCAAACAACAAGAGTAATCAAAGATGCTCCCATTAGCTTTAAATTGGACTTTTAGGCTAATTTAGTCTTTTATGAACTTGACAGGAACCTTGAGAAGACGCAAACGGTGTGTAAAGTCTGCCACACAAAAATAAAGTACTTTGGGATTTCAACTAATGACCACCCTGTGAGGACATTGGCAGCAAAAGCCACAAAAACAGCAAGTGCATCCCAACCTACAATCACATAAGTGCTGATAACTTTGCCATCCTCTTTGGAGAGAGGGAAGAGGATCACCGATTCTGTTTCATGCTTTGTTGCTACGGATCTACGGCCGTATTCAGTGGTAGAAAATATTGGGCTCTGCTACCTCCTGAAGACACTTGAGCCTCGGTATATCCTGCCGACAAGAAGACACTTCACAGGAACTGCTGTGCATGCATTGTACAAAGACACCAAGGTCCAGGTAATGGAATCAGTGAGTAAAGCTAGCTGTGTAGCCATTGTATGTGACTCCTGGACTCCAAGTGCAACAGAGTCGTACATAATAACAGCACATTATATGAGCGAGGACTAGCAGATTTTTTATGTGATGCCGACGAGAGCTGTTTATGAGAGTCACACAGGTGCAAATCTGGTGGGGCTAATGGCATCTAAGAAATAAAGACGTCATGCTGGTGATGGACAGCTGGACTTCTAAAATGATACATGCAGCTAAAGTTGGGCAGTTCCCTCATGTAAAATGCTTTGCGCATAAACTGAATTTTGCTGCACAGCAGCCACTCAAACTGCAGAAGGTTTCCAGACTTCTGGCAGAGTCCAATGTGTGTCAATATTTTTTAATCGCAGCACGATCATCAAGTCAGTCAGCTGACCTCAAGAATATTTTTCATGACTGAAAACAAACCTTACAGGTAGAAAGACCTACGAACAAGTAAATGTTGAAGATGGTTGCTGTAAAAGCCTGCCTAAGCACCTCTGTTCCTGGGATCCAGACTTAAAGCAGTCATTGACTACTAACCATCAAAATTAATTCTTATATTTATAAACTGATGGTATGTCCAATTACAGTTGAAACTCTGAAAATGTAGGGGGGTTGGCAAGTGGGTTGATTTTAGGTCTAATGCCAAACTCCCAGCTTTTAGCATGAAAATCTAATAATTGACCCTGAAATTCATTTTATCCCATTATCCACCTCCCCCCCCCCCCCCATTTTTTGATGAGGGGGTCATTCTGGATGAAATTTCATCCAAATCAACTTTCTGTATAAAACTCTATCACTTGACCCCCCATAATTCATTTTTATCCCATTAATGCAATCGAGAAAAAAGTCAATTCTCTAGAAAGTGTCCAACAAATACTGGGGGGGGGGGATTTTTGGCAAGGGGGGTAATTTTAGGTCAAATGTCAAAATCCCAACTTTCAGCATGGAAATCCATTATTTGGTCCCAGAATTCCTTTTTATCTGATTAATGACCCTTCAAGTGGACAAAAATGTCCATTTTCAATAAAGTGTCCTATAAATGGTCACAGGGAGCTGACTTTCGGCAAGGGGGGTACTTTGGGGAAAAATTTGATGATAAATACTTTTAGCATGAAAATCCATTATTTGACCCTGTGATGCATTTTTATCCCATTAATGACCCTTCAATAGACACAATTTTCAATTTTCTAGAGAGATTCCTACAAAAGGTTACAGGCATGTGATTTTTGGCAAGGGGGGTTGTTTGAAGGTCTGACGTCAAAATCCCAACTTTCAGCATGAAAATCCAACCCAAGAATTTTTATCCCATCTACATGACGGAGGATTAATTAATAAAAATCAGTTCTGAGTTTTAAATCAGAATTGTAACTTTAATTCTGACTTTTGTTCATAGAATTTGAACTTTGAAACTAAGAATCTCAGAATTCAGACTTTTTTTCACAGAATTCTGAATTTTCCTCAGAATTCGGTCTTCAGAATCTCAAAATTTTGACATTTTTCTCTGCTAATTCTGATTTAATGCTCAGAATCTCATAATTGACTTTTTCCCCACATAATTCTGACTATTTAATCTCAGAGTTCTGACTATCTATGCATATATGTGTATCCATATCATGAAGAGTCGGTCTGAGGAGTTTGTCTTCAGCTGCTCTGTTGTAAAGTGTCTTGAGATAACATTTTTTATGAATTGGCACAATACAAATAAAGATTGACTGATTGAAAAATGTCCAAGGGTCATTTAAGGGTTAAATCACATCTTAATGGTTTTGCTTCAAATCCACTGTCAGGCAAACTTATGAAAATGGTGCCACTCTCCAAACATGGCCTTCATTAAAATTTCTTACATACATATTTGAGCAATATTTTAATAATATCAATATCAGAATAAACTCAAAATTAGCCAATACAATTGTGGTTATCCATGGATTAGTGACAATGGACACATTTAAGGATTATATTGTGGCTGAGGGGCTTACCTGGTGAGTCTGACTCATCATCTGCTTCAGGGTCACATGGTGCCTCAGGGTCTCTTTCCTGGTCGCTGTCTAGGTGTACATTCTCTGTGGACGATTGAAAGAGGAGAGGAAGGAAACTGACTAAGTGGAAAATGCATCACTTGATCCTCACACACTCAAAAAATACCAACTGTTTTTTTATTCTGTAGAACAATTAAATATTTAGTACCTTCAGGATCAATACAAATGTCATCCAGGGACTTCCCCTTGAACTCTGCCAGACACCCCTGCTCCAGAGCCATGAGAACCTTGCTGATTTTAGCCAGTTGTAGAGTGCCCTCCGGAAGTCTGTAAAACTGTCTGTGCACTCTAATATCATGTCCAAGAAAATCTGCTAGTTGATCAAGCTCTGTGTTTGTGAGGTTAAGGACTTGTGACAGGGTCCCAGTTTGTTTGCGTAATTTTGTTGAAGTCAGACTTTCAGGGTTTTTTGCGCCGCAGACCTTGGCAAAGTGTCGCAAACAGTCAGATCCACGATAGCAGATAAGAGTTGTTGGTCGTGCAAACAGGTATGTGTTCTCTGGGAGAACCCCACATTCCTGTCTTTTTCTGATGAGCAGATCCAATGCTGCTTGCACTGGTGGGGTCAAAAGTACAGGAACTTTTCGCCCTCTTTTACCTCTTATTTCAATCCTTCGGAAATGCTGGCAGAGCTTCTTCTCTAGGTCTGAGAGAGCTAAATTCACTTCCTCCTGTGGGTCTGATGGATTGTGTGACAAATAAGCAGAAACTGGAATTTTTGACACTTCCCCAGATCTTCGACGGTTGAACAAAATGACTTTAGTCAAAATGACTTTTGTCAGCTGTGCCCAGGTCTGGGGGGACGTCTCTGAGGATAGCTGGCTGAAAAGTTCTTCTTGCTGTGCATCTAAAAAGGAATGGAGAGTCTGAACATCTTTCGTGAATGGAAGCAGCTGAGGAGTATTCCACTTGGACTCCTGAAGGGTTCTTAGTGATGCAGCTGATATCAGCTCATTCCACCTGGCTTCATACACGCTGCGGAATGTACGAGCATCCTTTGCTGCACTGTAGTCACTTTGTACATTTGCACGGCTTTCAACAAGCATTGAAATCTTTTTCAGGCTGTATCCAACTTTGAGAGCCAGACTGGGGCACCTGTATGCATCTGTTTCACCATTGTAGCCTGCAATGTCTTTCACTGCCTCGATAACATACATGAAATTTGCAGGCTTGATGTGATCTTGAATCATCTTCAAGGGAGTGTTTTTTCTTGAGCATATGAGAAGCCGTCCCAACTCTCTCAATTTCTGGCGAATGTATTCATGTTTGCCAGGATCATACCCAAGCCTGTTGAATAAATGTTCACCATACTCCATGATACATGGATCAGATTTGACAGCAAAGTACACTTCGTCCTGAACCATTTTGTTCAGGAGCTTCCAAAGTTGTTCCTTCATTCCAGGTGGTGGAGGCGCAGCAAATCCGCAAAGCGCTTGGACACGTGTTCTGCCAGGTTTAAGTGGAATACTAGGTTTGAATTTGCAGATCTTCATGTGCCTCCAAAGGACTTTCTTTGTATAGAAGCCCTGACAATATGCACAATGCAGAAACTTCTGCACTTGAGATTCATCCTTCGGTTGCTTGCGTGGAACAGGAATTCCAACACCAGAATTCAATACTTCAACATTATGTGCAAAGTTTCCCTTGTTTCTCAAGAGTTCCATATGCATCCGTCTTTCTTTTGAGCCTTTTGGGAAGGACACAGCCCTTGCAACATCTGGTATGTCTTGATGAGCACGCTCCAAATGCCTTGCCATTTTTATAACCCCTAATTTACAGTACAGACAGTATTGCTTTTTGTTATACAATCTTGATCCATCCTCTTTCTTACAAACAGCAGGTATGGAAGGTAAATCATCAGTCACTCCACCCAGGGAAGAGGTGCTGTCAGGTAGATTTTGCTCCAGATCAGGTGCAGAATTATCCAACAGGACTCTATGTCTAGAGTTGCCCCCTCCACTCTGTTCTGATAAGTTGCCAGTACCTGTTTGTGTTGCTGGGCAAGGCACACTGCTTGAACATCTTCTTCTTTGCCTTGTACCAGAGGTGCCTTCTTTTCTTGAGGATGAGCGCCCTCTCTCCAGATTCAAAGTGGCATGGATAGGTTCTGTCATTGGGAGACATCCATCTCTGACATCTGCCGTCTTCTCGAAGTTTGGAAATCTGAGCTTTGTTATTTTCTGGTCAGTCTTAATGTTGCAAGGGTCTGAATCTTCAGAAGAATCTTCACCGCTCTCAGGAATATACTCTTCTCCACTGTCATCTGAGGTGTGATCATAAAGCTCATCCAAATCGAAGTCAACTCGACCTTTCATCTTCAGGAGCAAGTTAAGAGAAAAAAAAGGTAAATTCAGTTTCAGGCAACATGCCACTTAAGCATCTGGCATACACATTTCATAAAGGAAATACTTTAGCTTTAAAAATGTTAAATATATGTATCAACATTTCCCTCCATTGTGTGTGTTGCACACCTGTATGCTCCTGGTCCTCCTCAATTTTGGAACAGTCTCTTTGTCTTGGTCAGTGACGGTAAGTTCAGACTCAGAGGACAGACTCCATGTCTATGATGTAAAAAAAATAAAAAAGTAAAAAACTGTTTGTAGCAATCAAATTTGTCTAATGCCTGCCAGTACAATATCAACATCAAAGTACCTCGCAGCTTTCATTTAGCTGTAAAGGGCTGGTGTGTGGACTGGGAGATTCTTCAGAATCAGTGTAGTCAACAAGGCAAGGGATGATTCCAGTTCTGTTTGCTGAATGATCAGAGTCTGATTCATCCAAGTCCTACAGGGCAAAAAGTGACTTTTCTTAAAGACTGCTACAACAGCTTTACACATCCAGTGGACATCTGGGGTTACTACTTTCAAGGTTCAAGATGGTTGAGATTTATCAAAAATATGCTGCCTACAAATTTATCATGAAGACATGGATTTTTGTTGGGATAATGCGTGAAAAAGTAGTGTCAGTGTCAGTAAATGTGTACAGTATGATTAGCTGACGTGCCTCCAAAAATTAAGACACCTGACACCTGCTGTGTAGAACAACTGCCATAGTTCATGACTGGGTGGTCCCCACTTTATCACGAAAACCAGACTATGCTTGGCAACATATTTAACATCAGAGTAGCACTGATCTTAACTAAACCAAACTCGTCACAAGAGTCAACTTTACAAATATTGGATTAAAAAAGAAAAAACATATTGCAATACAATTGATTCTTACCTGCATGGTGGTGGACGGTTGTCTCTCTGCAGTCTTCTCTGCTGTTCTGGAGACTTCGGTGTCAGAGGACATCTCAGCACATGACTGAAATAAGGATTCAAAATTAATTTGAAGCTCATCAACAACACATTTATCACACTTAACCATGAGAAAAAGCCAAAAGAAAAGTGAAGAAACTTGTGAACCTTTCAATATTTCTATGCATCTGGCTCCAAATCTTATGTTTCTCATAGGTACAACATGGCTATGACAGATGTGACATGTATGTATCCTGCTATACCCCTGCAGTGACTTTTACAGCTGAAAACAAGTGAATATTAAGGATGACAGGGTTGAACTGACCTGTGGCCAAGGACTGATGTGAATTGTACAGAGCAAACTTAGCCTATGTTACAGGCCGCGTGTATTACTTGGTGTTTTGTTAACTTAATACATGAAAAAGTCATGTCAGTGTCAGTGAATATGCAGAGTATTTCTTAGCTAACGTGGTCCCCACAAATAAGGCACCTGACAAGTGTGTAACACAGCAGCCATAGTATATGATTGGGTGGTCCCCACTTTATCACGAAAACCAGACTATGCTTGGCAACATATTTAACATCAGAGTAGCACTGATCTTAACTAAACCAAACTCGTCACAAGAGTCAACTTTACAAATATTGGATTAAAAAAGAAAAAACATATTGCAATACAATTGATTCTTACCTGCATGGTGGTGGACGGTTGTCTCTCTGCAGTCTTCTCTGCTGTTCTGGAGACTTCGGTGTCAGAGGACATCTCAGCACATGACTGAAATAAGGATTCAAAATTAATGTGAAGCTCATCAACAACACATTTATCACACTAAACCATGAGAAAAAGCCAAAAGAAAAGTGAAGAAACTTGTGAACCTTTCAATATTTCTATGCATCTGGCTCCAAATCTTATGTTTCTCATAGGTACAACATGGCTATGACAGATGTGACATGTATGTATCCTGCTATAACCCTGCAGTGACTTTTACAGCTGAAAACAAGTGAATATTAAGGATGACAGGGTTGAACTGACCTGTGGCCAAGGACTGATGTGAATTGTACAGAGCAAACTTAGCCTATGTTACAGGCCGCGTGTATTACTTGGTGTTTTGTTAACTTAATACATGAAAAAATCATGTCAGTGTCAGTGAATATGCAGAGTATTTCTTAGCTAACGTGGTCCCCACAAATAAGGCACCTGACAAGTGTGTAACACAGCAGCCATAGTATATGATTGGGTGGTCCCCACTTTATCACGAAAACCAGACAATAAGCAACACATTTAACATCAGAGTAGCACTGACCTTAACTAAACTAAACTGTGTGCACAACAGTCAACTTTACAAATATTGGATTAAAAAAGAAAAAACATATTGCAATACAATTGATTCTTACCTGCATGGTGGTGGACGGTTGTCTCTCTGCAGTCTTCTCTGCTGTTCTGGAGACTTCGGTGTCAGAGGACATCTCAGCACATGACTGAAATAAGGATTCAAAATTAATGTGAAGCTCATCAACAACACATTTATCACACTAAACCATGAGAAAAAGCCAAAAGAAAAGTGAAGAAACTTGTGAACCTTTCAATATTTCTATGCATCTGGCTCCAAATCTTATGTTTCTCATAGGTACAACATGGCTATGACAGATGTGACATGTATGTATCCTGCTATAACCCTGCAGTGACTTTTACAGCTGAAAACAAGTGAATATTAAGGATGACAGGGTTGAACTGACCTGTGGCCAAGGACTGATGTGAATTGTAGAGCGCAAACTTAGCCTATGTTACAGGCCGCGTGTATTACTTGGTGTTTTGTTAACTTAATACATGAAAAAATCATGTCAGTGTCAGTGAATATGCAGAGTATTTCTTAGCTAACGTGGTCCCCACAAATAAGGCACCTGACAAGTGTGTAACACAGCAGCCATAGTATATGATTAGGTGGTCCCCACTTTATCACGAAAACCAGACAATAAGCAACACATTTAACATCAGAGTAGCACTGACCTTAACTAAACTAAACTGTGTGCACAACAGTCAACTTTACAAATATTGGATTAAAAAAGAAAAAACATATTGCAATACAATTGATTCTTACCTGCATGGTGGTGGACGGTTGTCTCTCTGCAGTCTTCTCTGCTGTTCTGGAGACTTCGGTGTCAGAGGACATCTCAGCACATGACTGAAATAAGGATTCAAAATTAATGTGAAGCTCATCAACAACACATTTATCACACTAAACCATGAGAAAAAGCCAAAAGAAAAGTGAAGAAACTTGTGAACCTTTCAATATTTCTATGCATCTGGCTCCAAATCTTATGTTTCTCATAGGTACAACATGGCTATGACAGATGTGACATGTATGTATCCTGCTATAACCCTGCAGTGACTTTTACAGCTGAAAACAAGTGAATATTAAGGATGACAGGGTTGAACTGACCTGTGGCCAAGGACTGATGTGAATTGTACAGAGCAAACTTAGCCTATGTTACAGGCCGCGTGTATTACTTGGTGTTTTGTTAACTTAATACATGAAAAAGTCATGTCAGTGTCAGTGAATATGCAGAGTATTTCTTAGCTAACGTGGTCCCCACAAATAAGGCACCTGACAAGTGTGTAACACAGCAGCCATAGTATATGATTGGGTGGTCCCCACTTTATCACGAAAACCAGACTATGCTTGGCAACATATTTAACATCAGAGTAGCACTGATCTTAACTAAACCAAACTCGTCACAAGAGTCAACTTTACAAATATTGGATTAAAAAAGAAAAAACATATTGCAATACAATTGATTCTTACCTGCATGGTGGTGGACGGTTGTCTCTCTGCAGTCTTCTCTGCTGTTCTGGAGACTTCGGTGTCAGAGGACATCTCAGCACATGACTGAAATAAGGATTCAAAATTAATGTGAAGCTCATCAACAACACATTTATCACACTAAACCATGAGAAAAAGCCAAAAGAAAAGTGAAGAAACTTGTGAACCTTTCAATATTTCTATGCATCTGGCTCCAAATCTTATGTTTCTCATAGGTACAACATGGCTATGACAGATGTGACATGTATGTATCCTGCTATAACCCTGCAGTGACTTTTACAGCTGAAAACAAGTGAATATTAAGGATGACAGGGTTGAACTGACCTGTGGCCAAGGACTGATGTGAATTGTAGAGCGCAAACTTAGCCTATGTTACAGGCCGCGTGTATTACTTGGTGTTTTGTTAACTTAATACATGAAAAAGTCATGTCAGTGTCAGTGAATATGCAGAGTATTTCTTAGCTAACGTGGTCCCCACAAATAAGGCACCTGACAAGTGTGTAACACAGCAGCCATAGTATATGATTAGGTGGTCCCCACTTTATCACGAAAACCAGACAATAAGCAACACATTTAACATCAGAGTAGCACTGATCTTAACTAAACCAAACTCGTCACAAGAGTCAACTTTACAAATATTGGATTAAAAAAGAAAAAACATATTGCAATACAATTGATTCTTACCTGCATGGTGGTGGACGGTTGTCTCTCTGCAGTCTTCTCTGCTGTTCTGGAGACTTCGGTGTCAGAGGACATCTCAGCACATGACTGAAATAAGGATTCAAAATTAATGTGAAGCTCATCAACAACACATTTATCACACCAAACCATGAGAAAAAGCCTAAGGAAAAGTGAAGAAACTTGTGAACCTTTCAATATTTCTATGCTTCTTGCTTTTTTTTTTTTTTTGCAAAGGTTCTCATAGGTACAACATGGCTATGACAGATGTGACATGTATGTATCCTGCTTTAACCCTGCAGTGACTTTTACAGCTGAAAACAAGTGAATATTAAGCATGACAGGGTTGAACTGACCTGTGGCCAAGGACTGATGTGAATTGTAGAGCGCAAACTTAGCCTATGTTACAGGCCGCGTGTATTACTTGGTGTTTTGTTAACTTAATACATGAAAAAGTCATGTCAGTGTCAGTGAATATGCAGAGTATTTCTTAGCTAACGTGGTCCCCACAAATAAGGCACCTGACAAGTGTGTAACACAGCAGCTATAGTATATGATTGGACGGTCCCCATTCAATCAGGAAGCCTGACTGTGCTTGGCAACATATTTAACATCGGAGTAGCACTGACCTTAACTAAACCAAACTGTATACACAAGAGTCAACTTTGCACATCTTTGACCAAAAAAGAAACATGGAACGACCTGTAGGGGGTGTCACGATTTAACAACTCCTCGATCCAATTCGATTTTCAATTCTTTTTCTTACTTTACAGCACAGAGGCCTTTGCTTTTTTTGGAATAGTCTAGTCTACAATCGTTTGTTTGATTCATTACATTTGTACAGTAAATCATCTCTCAATAGATGGGCTACATACAAGTGATGCAATTTCCATCATTCTTGTGTACGTTTTTATCACATCAGGCACTATTGGTCAGTTTTAAATAATTTAAATAACAATCTTGTTTAAGTGAAAACAACAAGAATGAGAACTCACAGGGGGTGCTGCCATCTAGTGACTCTTTTTGGTTACAGAACTACTCAACATGAGAACTAAATAATTGTAACAGTCATGTCCAAAATAATGGAACAATTAGAACCTTGAGAAACAATATCCTCACAGTTAAACATAAAAAAACTAAGTGGTTTGTCACTTTGCCATTCTTCTCTAGACCTTAACATTAGACCTTATTTTAGGGGAGAAAATGTGTGTTACATACAAGAAATTGGGGTACAATGTGTGCTTTCATCATTTGCTTCAGGATTGCCGAGTCTCTCTTTGATTTTGATTTTCGAGACCATGACATCGATTTGATTGATTTCAATAAAAAATCTAAATTGTGACACCATTAACATCTTATTCAAAGTTAAAAATACAGTTGATTCTTACCTGCATGGTGGTGGACGGTTGTCTCTCTGCAGTCTTCTCTGCTGTTCTGGAGACTTCGGTGTCAGAGGACATCTCAGCACATGTCTGAAATAAGGATTCAAAATTAATGTGAAGCTCATCAACAACACATTTATCACACTAAACCATGAGAAAAAGCCTAAGGAAAAGTGAAGAAACTTGTGAACATTTCAATATTTCTATGCTTCTTGCTTTTTTTTTTTTTTTGCAAAGGTACAACTTTGCTATTGTTGATGTGACATGTATGTATCCTGCTGTAACACTGCAGTGGCTGTTAAGAGTTGACAAAAAGTCATTATTTGCAATCATGAAGGTGTGTTCACAGCAGATGCCACTCTGCGACTACGACAAGCTGCATTCCCACAATTCCCTCGTGCTGGTCATAGACATATGTAAGCTAGACGCAGCATGGGGAGCAGCGGAGCGTCAAATACGGCCGCCGTCTTGGTGAGGTGTACGCCCCATTTACCACTGTTTGACGGGACAGTCAAGTCTCAGAGCATTAAATCAATCATAATTCACTGAATACTTCATTGATTTTCACACTCTTTTTTTTCTGCAAACGTCATCCACAGAGGCCTGATGCAGGTCAGACGTTTTGGCGATTTGCAGAGAAGAAAACGTGTGAAAATCATCGGAATTGTGGGATTGCAACTTGTCGTAGTCGCAGGTGAACACACCTTTAGACTTTCTTCACTCGATTACTGACCAACATTTATTACAAACCTGCTTCCTCCATGGCCAATCACTGTCACCATAGTTATATACGATTTCTTCTCCTGGATGAATGTCCCTCAGAGCAAATAAACAGAGGTAGGGTTTGCCCTCTGCTACGATCTTCTTCATTTTGCAGTTGGGATGTCTGTTGTCATCATTGACTAATCGTCCAAGGCTGTCATCTTCTTGAGATGCATCAATACTTCACAAAATAACAAAATGACTGATTATGCTTGATAATATTTAAATAGTAATTTAATTACCTGATATAATTTGCCATTACTCTAATTACTAATGGTTGTAGATGCTAATTTAAAATATATATATATTATCAAATTTGTTTGTGCATTGAAAAAACTCAACTGTGCAGAAATGTCATAATCAATCAAAGCCTTACCACCATGTCTTTTCTTTCCAGCGGAAATCAAACATGAAAACGGCACATGATCTGTGATAGGTCCTCCTCCTCCTTGCTGATTCATCAGATGTTATTAGTTGTCCTCTGTACTCCACCACAAAGTCGCCTTTACTAAAATGGGTTCTGGCAAACACCCCTCGACCTGTTCAAACACATTACGTTATTACATATAGACAATGCAAACTGTCAATTCATTGTCTTGGACCTGACATGAAGACAATTTTAGCTCAGCAAATATCAGCGATAATTCAGTCTGATGAAGTCATGCTAGGCTGCCAGTCAGAAACACTGACCACAGATAGGAGGGGTGCAAGCGCACCACATTAAGGTATGCTGGATTCATACCGCAAGACAAAAAGAGTTTGTTTTACACAAGTGATCATCTACCTGCCTATTGCAGGTGGCTGGTTCTAATTTTAGACTCTGAAAGAACAACACAAACAGAGT
>OY660882.1:24878174-24885674 GCA_962446985.1 Xyrichtys novacula | reverse complement strand
TTTTCAGCAGTGGTGTCCTCCTTGGTCGTCTCCCATGAAGTCCACTTTGGCTCAAACAACGACGAATGGTGCGATCTGACACTGATGTACCTTGGCCTTGGAGTTCACCTTTAATTTCTTTGGAGGTTGTCCTGGGCTCTTTGGATACAATTCGAACGATCTGTCTCTTCAATCTGTCATCAATTTTCCTCTTGCGGCCACGTCCAGGGAGGTTGGCTACTGTCCCGTGGGTCTTGAACTTCTGAATAATATGAGCCACTGTTGTCACAGGAACTTCAAGCTGTTTAGAGATGGTCTTATAGCCTGCACCTTTAAGATGTTTGTCTATAATTTTTTTCGGATGTCCTGGGACAATTCTCTCCTTCGCTTTCTGTTGTCCATGTTCAGTGTGGTACACACCTTTTCACCAAACAGCAGAGTGACTACTTGTCTCCCTTTAAATAGGCAGACTGACTGATTATGAGTTTGGAAACACCTGTGATGTCAATTAAAGGACACACCTGAGTTAATCATGTCACTCTGGTCAAATAGTTTTCAATCTTTTATAGAGGTACCATCATTTTTGTCCAGCCCTATTTCATTAGTTTGTTTTTTTTAAATAATTATGTTAATCAGCATTTCAAACGTAATGGCTGATTTTGATTATTTAATTTTCAATAAATTTTTATTTATTGTTACTTTTGTAGGTTTCAAGTGATTTCAGTGAGAATTGTGGGTTTTTCCTTCTTTAACTGAGGGGTACCAACAATTTTGTCCACGTGTGTATATATATACACTCTCTCTCTCTCTATATATATATATATAGAGAGAGAGAGAGTGTATATATATATATATATATATGTATATGTATACACTCTCTCTCTCTATATTATATATATAATATATATATATAATATATAGAGAGAGAGTGTATACATATATATATATATATGTATACACTCTCTCTCTCTCTCTATATATATATATATATATATAGAGAGAGAGAGAGAGAGAGAGAGGGAGAGAGAGAGTGTATACATACAGTATATATATATATGTATACACTCTCTCTCTATATATATATGTATATATATATATATATATATATATATATATATATATGTATACAGTAAATATATATTTACAGTATATAACAAGCCTAACTGTCCACGGTGATAAAAGAAGATAGTGTAAAACAAACATTGATGTCTTTGGTGCTGAAACAAGTTCACCAGGATCACCAGGTTCACTTCCTCAGGTATGATGGTGTTAATGCTGGGGTTGTAACTATGGTACACACCTACACACCTACACACACACACACACACACACACACACACTGATCACTGAGAAACAAGCTGGTGATCATCTCTCTGAGCCCTTATCTGCACAAATATTCCAGGATCTCACTCCAGGATTCAAGGATTCAAGGACCTCAACACTAGTGTGTGTGTGTGTGTGTGTGTGTGTGTGTCTGTGTGTGTGTGTGTGTGTCCGTCTGTGTTTGTGTGTGTAGTGTGTACATGTGTGTGTATGTGTCTTTGTGTGTATGTTATGGTTGAAGTTGTTGTGATTGATGAAGACCAGCAACCAAGGTCAGCTGAACACCTGCACACACACACACACACACACACACACACACACACACACACACACACACACACACACACACACACACACACACACACACACACACACACACACACACACACACACACACACGTTAACAGTATCTGTGTATTGTCTGAGTGTCAGTTTCTGCTCTGTGATTTATGATCCTCAGAGAGAGAGAGAGAGAGAGAGAGAGACAGAGAGAGAGGGTGAGAGGTGACAGGATGATGATGAGGATGAAGAGAGTGAAAGGATGAAGGCTGAAAGAGAGTCCTCTCTCTCTCGCTATCTCTCTCTCTCTCTCTCTCTCTCTCTCTCTCCCTCTCGCCCTCTCCAGACTTCAGATCTAGAATCTGGACCTGGTTCTCCTTAATCAATGAGACCTGATCAGCTGATTGATCTGGAGTCGGAGGTGTGTCGCTGTTTCCATCAGTTTAGCGGACGTGACTAACCTGAGATTATCAACATACTAATGAGACGATCCAATCAGAGGGTGAGCTGACTGAGGAGGACAACAACAGAACCAGAACTCAGACAGACCACTCAGCAGGTCCGATCAAAGAAACATCTGAGAAAAACACACCTGATCTGAGAAGACTGAGAGACAAGAATCACACCTGGACCAATCACACGCCTTCACACCTGGACCAATCACACGCCTTCACACCACACTTCCTGCTGCTCCGATTGGTTCCTGTGTTACTGTTACATTTACAGTCCATGTTAATGTGGAGCTAATTCTGCTGTGAGAGTGTGAGTGTGTGAGTGTGTGTGTGTGTGTGTGAGTGAGTGTGTGTGTGTGTGTGTGTGTGAGAGTGTGTGTGTGTGTGTGAGTGTGTGTGTGAGTGTGTGTGTGTGTGTGTGTGTGTGTGTGTGTGTGTGTGTGTGTGTGTGTGTGTGTGCGCTCTAATGTTTAATGAGCAGCTTGAACTTCCCTTATTGACTCTGTCTCCACCTGTGGTGCGTTCAGGCGAATCAGATCAAACACAGTCGACATGCTAACATGCTAACAGGCTGTGAAATGTCATCAGACACACACATATAGACACACACACACACACACACACACACACACACACACACACACACACACACACACTGACACTCTTTAACACTCTCTCACACCTGTCTGAGCTAATGAACCATGTTAGTGTATCCAGGTGGAAACTGTCTGACACTGAGTGTGTGTGTGTGTGTGTGTGTGTGTGTGTGTGTGTGTGTGTGTGTGTGTGTGTGTGTGTGTGTGTGTGTGTGTGTGTGTGTGTGTGTGTGTGTGTGTGTGTGTGTGTCAGTGTGTGTGTGTGTGTGTTAACTCTAACCTGTTGAAACAGCTCCAGCTGCTCTCTGATCCTGTGAACACACACACACACACACACACACACACTGACACACACACACACACACACTCTCACACACACACAGACACACACACACACACAGAGTCCTGCTGCTGTGTGTGTGTGTGTGTGTGTGTGTGAGTGTGTGTGTGTGTGTGTGTGTGTGTGTGTGTGTGTGTGAGTGTGTGTGTGTGTGTAAGGAGCTCAGGTATTTAAACTGCAGCGGTCTGATTAGGATGAGGGTCTCAGGTCTGCAGCTTTAATGACAGCAGGAGAGAGAATGAGAGACATGAACTCAGAGTCTCAGAGTCTCAGAGTCTCAGTCCTCCTGGCTCCCTGACCCTAACCCTAACCCTCCTGGCTGACTCGCCATTCTGTTGTGTAAAATCCAAACTTAGTAAAACGATTCACAGGAGACAGGATGAGATCTGAAGAACAGCCTTGTTAACAACCTCAGGGTCATGAGGCTGCAGGAGCAGGTCAACCTCGATGATCTGTAGCTTCTTACTAAAAGATCATTACTCTATATTTCCTAACCTGAATGTATGAAGAGATTCTCCTACAGTCTCACAGTCTCACAGTCTCACAGTCTCAGAGTCTCAGAGTCTCAGAGTCTCAGAGGACTCTCAGTTTGCATGTCCACAAGTCTCTCTTCAACGTGAAGGGCTGATAACTCATTATCGCCCCCTACTGATGTGGAAATCTTATCACCTGCATTTTCAGCTGATTCTGCGTTACCATAGAAACAGTTTTTGTTCCAGTCTGACTGAAAAGAATTAAAGTCAATAAACTTTCATTTACTTTTAAACTTTAGAATCAACAACATCGTATAAAAGAAAAGTTCTTCATTCAAACTTTAAACCAGATCAATAAAGACGGAAAAAGAGTGTAAAAAAAAACTGTAAACATGACACGACCCGCATCAGGACCCAGAACCATCAGGACCCAGAACCATCAGGACCCAGAACCATCAGGACCCAGAACCATCAGGACCTTAGGTACTACACAGAGAGACTGACAGCATTTTATCAGAGTTCGTACACAGCACAGATGTGGTTATCACCGTTAGCTCTGTTAGCATGGTTAGCTTGGTTAGCCTTGTTAGCCTTGTTAGCTTGGTTAGCTTGGTTACCATCTGTCTGTCACGGAGGATCAGACTCATTCAGCTTCATGTGGCGACAAACAGTCAGAGACACAAACTGAAACTTTAATGTGTGTCATCCAACAATTAAACATCCCAACACACACTGACACACTGATCCATTATTAACACACACACACACACACACACACACACACACACACACACACACACACACACACACACACACACACACACACACACAGTCTCTGCAGGCTTTCAGAAACACTCCATCATAATTTATCTGGAATAAAATATTGATCCTTTTTCTCTTTTTAATATTTATTCTGCTTTTAGACACAAACATCTCTGCCTACCCAGCTGGAACACACACACACACACACACACACGCACACACACACACACACAGTTTTGTTATAAATTTTAGAAAATGACCAGATAAAGTGTTCATCTGAGAGGTTTTAACTTTTAACTCACCGTGACGACAAAAAGTGCTAAAAGGCTCGACACACACAGACTCTGAGAGAGAGTGTGTGTGTGTGTGTGTGTGTGTGTGTGTGTGTGTGTGTGTGTGTCTGTGTGTGTCTGTGTGTGTGTGTGTGTGTGTCTGTGTGTGTGTGTGTGTGTGCGATCATCTTTTTTTCATCAGAAACAGCGCTCCTGCTCGTGTTCGGGTGTCGCTGATGAAATAAAAATGAGCGTTGACGTTTTTAATGTCGGCTCGTGGTCGGGAGAAGCTGTTTGTCTAAATGTGTGATGATGACTTGATGAATGTTTCAGAGCGCGCTCAGACGGCGCTCAGCGTGGCTCAGGATGTGGATGAGTGAGTTAAAACCTTGTAAAAGCTTTAATTTGTCCTAAAGCTCAGTGACACGTCTCTGAAACACTCAGAGTTTGTCTGTTTAAGCTGCACAAACATCAGATATTAAAGGACAGTCAGTGATGTTCATGTTAGAGGCCGCCTGCACACACGCCGGCGTACACCTGTCTCATATCTCTTTGATGGGACAGGAATCACAGACTGACCCTAACCCCCCCCCTCACAGTGTCTAAACCAAGGACACTTCAGCACACAGACACCTTACACACACTGACTGAACCCACTGAGCCACAGCTAACCCCGGATTACAGTTAGAACTCTGGATTTACATGAGTTTAAACCAAGGCGGACAGATACTGGACCACTAACCCCAGATTACCCACAATTCACCTGCTGTCCGAGTAACGATGGTAAAAAGTAACATGAGCCAGTAAAGAAGTAAAACTCAGTATCAGCTGTTCAAAAACCATCAACCAACAGAGACAGAGAGCAGAGAGGGACATTCAAGCTACAACTCCATCTCTGATTATTGTTATTTATTTATTTAAATTAACACTATAATTATTAGTTTATTATAATTATGATAATAATTATTATTCTAATTAATATAACAATAATAATAATAGAAGTATAATAATACTAACAATAATTATTATTGTTATTAATGATAATAATAATAATTATAATAATCATAAAATAATTATTATAAATTTATTGATTTTTATTTTAATTGTTATTATTGTTGTAATTATTATTTTTATTTTATTTTTATTCGTGACAATAATAATAATAATAATTATTATTATTATTTTATATTTATCTTTATTAATAATATTAATAATAACTTTCATTATTATTAATATTATTATTTATTTATTTATTATTTTTTTTTTAGCCTGTTGAAATTAAATTATGTTTTAACTTTTTGACGTTTTGGGGGCGTGGCTGACTGCAAAAGCCCCTCCCCCACCTCTGCATGACTGAACCGCTCTGATTGGTTCTCCTGTTTTTGGGAGTCTTAGTGAGATCAGGGTCCTCAGACCACCTTAGGATACCTCAGGTAAACTCAGGTAACCTCTATCTTCACCTGGACACCCATGATGTCATCAGTGATGTCATCAACATGATCTACCAAGACCTGAGCCCCCCTCCCCCAAGGAGGACCAGAATATACACCACAGAAGAAGAAGAAGGAAAAGACACTGGAGGGTAATTATAAAGGCGTGTGTGTGTGTGTCTCTGAGTGTGTGTGAGAGTGTGTGAGAGTGTGTGTGTGTGTGTGTTTCTGTGTGTGTGTGTGTGTGTGTGTGTGTGTGTGTGTGAACCACAGGGGGATAACTCTGTTCTTTTTTAACCAGCTGCTGAAAAGGTTCCTGAAGACCATAATAAGCTGAAAGATAGTTTCACACTGACCCCCCCCACCACCCCAACCCCCCGACTCCCTCCTCACAGAGAGAGAGAGAGAGAGAGAGGGGGGGGGGGGGGGGGGGTAAAAAAAAACAGAGGAAGTAAAAAAGGAACAAAGAGAAAAAGAGGAGGAAGAGATGAAGATGTGTCCGACTTCCTCCTCTTTTATTTCTTTAGATTTGAGTTTTTTATTTTCCTCTTGATTTATTTTAAACATCTTTTCTCTTCACTAAAGTGTTTCCTCATCATGTGTTTACATTTTTAATTTATCCTCATTATTATCAACAAACTGGCAGTACAATTAACTTGTTTTATTTTATTAAAATAAATTTAATTTAATCATTTTAACTTATCCTCATTATTATAAACTATTATAATTATATTTATTCTATTATTATTAAAATAACTGAATATTTAAAATATTTTGATTTATCCTCATTATTATAAACTATTATAATTATATTTCTATTATTATTAAAATAACTCGCTGTATATTTAAAATATTTTAACTTATCCTCATTATTATAAACTATTATAATTATATTTCTATTATTATTAAAATAACTCGCTGTATATTTATAATATTTTAAATTTTGTCTAAAACTTTTCTGTTTTCATGATTTTCTGTTTTTATAAAACAGTTTGTTCTGAATCTGAAACATGTTAAAGATGAAAAAAAGAGAGGAGGAATAAAAGGAGGAAAAGAAGGAAATATGGAAGAAGAAAAAGAAAGAAGAAGGAGAGGAAATGGAGAGGAGGAAGGAGCAGGAGGAGAGACGGAAGAGGAGAAAATAAAAGTCAGAAGAGGAGGTGAACTGGAAACATTTAATTTCCTCCTTCCCTCTCCTCCTCTCCTCTCCTCCTCTCCTTTCCTCTCCTTTCCTCCTCTCCTCTCCTTTCCTCTTCCTTTCCTTTCCTCCTCCTCCTCTCCTCTCCTTTCCTCCCCCTTTCCTCTCCTTTCCTCTCCTCCTCTCACCTCCCGACACTCCATTACACTGCTACTGATGGTGTTGCTATGGTGATGATTAACACTAATCACTAGAGGATTGTCGTCACCATGGCAACAGCAGGAGCAGAGGAGGAGGAGGAGGTGGTTGGGATAGATGGAGGGGGGAGGCCCACTTAAAGACAACTGTCACTGGGGAGGAGGGGGGAGGAGGAGAGAGGGAGGTGTTTAATATTCAGAGAATTAAAACTGGGAATGAGAGGAGGAGGAGGAGGAGAGAGGAGGAGGAGGAGGAGGA
>OY660882.1:24865674-24870674 GCA_962446985.1 Xyrichtys novacula | reverse complement strand
AAAGACTGACTGTTCTGTACACACACACACACACACACACACACATACATACATGAGTGCGCACACATGCACACACACTCATTGAACTCCTCTGTAGAAGACATAAAGCAGGAACAGTCTCTCTCTCTCTCTCTCTCAAACTGTCTAAACGCCGCCTCAGCACAAACTATGGACCAACATCTTGATTCTCTGAAGGATTCACACACACACACACACAGACACACACACACACACACACACACACACACAGATATGATAATGAGGTGCAGGTAGCCCTCAGCAGCAGCTGCAGCAGATTGGTCGTCCCTGAAGACTCTGACTGTCCAAGTCGACGCTTCAAAGTGTCCTCATGTTTGTGCCTGCAGGCTTACACACATACACACACACACACACACACACACACACACACACACACACACACTTGTGCAGACACCGTCTCTGTGATTTTCTCTGTTTTGTTCACAGCAGACTCAGGTCAGAGGTCATCCTGTTTATCTGTTTTTGAAGCTCAGACACGAGTGAGAGGGTGAGGATGAATGAGTGAGGAAATACGATGACAGGTGAGAGTGTTACCTGGTCAGACGCGGTAGTTCTTCTGTCTTAGCGTCTCGGTCTGATTGTATTTCCATGAAGAAATGATCATAAATGTTCTTCCTTGAGCTGCGGCACCCCGCTGTAGTCTGTAATAGACTGGCCTGAGGTCTCTCTACAAACAAGCGTCTGCTGGAAGAGAGTAGGTGAGTTGTGTTTAGTCTCTTTGCTAAAGAAATGAGTCAAAGTTAAAAAGATGTTTGGTGTCTAGTACTATGTCTGTGACCCTATATGTCCTGTTGATGAAGTTAGGTGCTGTTCTGAGCATTATTTGTGGCTATAGAGTGGCGTTTTAGTTGGGGGCGTGGCTCTCTGTATTACTATCCTGCGGTCGTTACTAAAGTTGGTATAACTAGAGAAGGAAGCGGTCGGTGTCTAACTCAGTGTTACGGTGGGTTTGACCCTAAATTATTTTACAACAGAATATCCCTTTAACCGAAGACTCTCTCACTCTCTCTCTCTCGCGGCCTGAGGGCCGGTACCGGAAGTGCGCATGGCGCGCTCCCGTTTCCCGCGCAGCTAAACTCAGACCAACAGTTTCCCCGCAGCTGAAAGTCCTGAACCCTGAACAACAGTTCACCTGTTTACCTCTGAACTCTGATCTGTCGGTGTTTAAAGGGAACACAACCACACACACACACACACACACACACACACACTCTTACCTGCCGCCATCTTCACACCTGGAATCAAACCGGAACACTTCCCGATCCCTCGGTAAATAGCGCGAGGTGGTGCGCTTTTTCGGGGTCATGTGACCGCCGGACGAAAATCAATCCAAACTTTATTGATCATTACAAAGAGCTGAACACACAGAGCAACAGAAACAGACTAAAACAACGGAACACGCGCGCGCACACACGCACTCACCTGTGACAATAGTGAGACATGTTCTGGTCCATCAGTGTTCAGTCTGTTTTCAGGCAGGTCAGAGTGTATGGAGGCTCATTAATGCCACTTTAATCAGAGTTAAAATAACTGAATATTCAGGAGTCTGTGTTTGAATTATGATTAATTCAACTCTTTTATGATTTAAACTCTTTATTATAATTTAAACTCTTTATTATGATTAAAACTCTTTAATATGATTTAAACTCTTTATTATGATTAAAACTCTTTAATATGATTTAAACTCTTTATTATAATTTAAACTCTTTATTATGATTAAAACTCTTTATTATGATTTAAACTCTTTATTATGATTTAAACTCTTTAATATGATTTATTAAACTCTTTATTATGATTTAAACTCTTTATTATGATTTAAACTCTTTATTATGATTTAAACTCTTTATTATGATTTATTAAACTCTTTATTATGATTTAAACTCTTTATTATGATTTAAACTCTTTTATGGTTTAAACTCTTTATTATGATTTAAACTCTTTATTATGATTTAAACTCTTTAATATGATTTAAACTCTTTATTATGATTTAAACTCTTTAATATGATTTAAACTCTTTATTATAATTTAAACTCTTTATTATGATTTAAACTCTTTATTATGATTTAAACTCTTTAATATGATTTAAACTCTTTATTATGATTTAAACTCTTTAATATGATTTAAACTCTTTATTATAATTTAAACTCTTTATTATGATTTAAACTCTTTATTATGATTTAAACTCTTTATTATGATTTAAACTTTTTATTATAATTTAAACTCTTTATTATGATTTAAACTCTTTATTATGATTTAAACTCTTTATTATGATTTAAACTCTTTATTATGATTTAAACTCTTTATTATGATTTAAACTCTTTATTATGATTTATTAAACTCTCATATTTAGTGAATGTTTGTTTTCAGAGGTCGAGGGTAAAGGAGGACTGTCTGGACGTCTCTTGGAGGGTGGAGTTACTGTCAAAGACGGAGACAGCTGAGATGATTTTTATTTATTTATTTTTGTTTCTGATTATTTTTCTCGAGTTTCCAGAGCTGATGAAAAAAAAAGTTTATTCTAATTTAAAGGATTTGAAATATTTAAAAAGATTGAGAACTAAAGTGAAGGAGCGCTACAGAGTTACAGTGAGAGACAACTGAGACAGTCCTGCTGGGAGGACAACCTGGAGTCCAAAACCACGTCCACCTGGAGGACACTCAGGTGTCTCCGACTGTAAACTGTTGGACTGAAGCTGACGGTGTCTCACTGTGAAACACAGACTCCTCTGTCCCCACCTGTCCTCACCTGTCTGTCTCCACCTGTCCTCACCTGTCTGTCTCCACCTGGGCCCTAACCCTCCAGTTCCCATGATGCTCTGCTGTACCTGTGCGTTGCCGTGGTTACAAGTGTTGATGAGAAAGTTTGACTCTAAATGTCACCTCTGACTCTGCTGCTGCTGTTTGGATGCAGAGAGGAGGAGTGTGTTCAGAGTATTGACACACACACACACACACACACACACACACACACAGACACACACACACACACACACACACACACACACACACACACACACACACAGTGATAATGTGATGCTAATAAAGCAGTGTGTGTGTGTGTGTGTTTGGCAGAGGGCCGACTGGTGACCTTTACATGATGATGAAAGACAAATGTCAGCAGTGTAACAGTGTGTGTGTGTGTGTGTGTGTGTGTGTGTGTGTGTGTGTGTGTGTTAGAGACTTTGACTAAAGTTGTAAAACTGAAGGGTCTCCTCTGACAGATGAAGACGAGGGTCTGTCCTCTCAGGTTTTAGGGGTTCAGGTGAGTCTAGAATCTGCAGGTCTGGACTTGGACCTGTCAGAACCAGAGTCCAGAAGAAGGTTCTGCAGGTTCAGTCTGAACGTAGACTAAGATAAAACAGTCTGACATCTGCTCTCTCTCTCTCTCTCTCTCTCTCTCTCTCTCTCTCTCTCTCTCTCTCTCTCTCTCTCTCTCTCTCTCTCTCTCTCTCTCTCTCTCTCTCTCTCTCTCTCTCTCTCTCTCTCTCTCTCTCTCTCTCCAGTATTAATGGTAGAGCAACATTTATACACTTTTATCCCGTCAGACCGCCAAACACTCATCTGTATCCGTGTGAGATAGACCACCTCTACGCTCTGTAGACCCTGACTCTGTAGACCCTGACTCTGTAGACCTTCACTCTGTAGACCCTGACTCTGTAGACCCTGACCTGGTGGTCTTCAGGGTCAGACAGATGATAAACAGCTGATGGAGTAAAAGGGTGATGGTCTTAAACAGGGGCCCTTCTGAAGACCGTCTCCAGGGGCCCATCCTGCATTAACATCTGTATATTATTGTGTGTGTGTGTGTGTGTGTGTGTGTGTGTGTGTGTGTGTGTGTGTGTGTGTGTGGGGCCTCTAACTGAAGGGCCGTCCAATCAGCTCCTCCAGATCCTCAGGAGAGTCCGATCAGTCAGAGGCTCACACGGCTGCAGATATTTCACTGTTTATTCTCTGCTTCACCCCCCCCCCCCCCCCCCCCCCCCCCCCCCCTCCTCCTCCTCCCCCCCTCTACATACTAACCTTGTTTCGGTCTCTAACCTTCACTTCATCACTCGCTCCTCGTCCCTTTTGGTTTCTTTTCATTTCTCCGTCTCCGTCTTTCAAACCGAATTTCCCTCACTGACTCTGTGTGTGTGTGTGTGTGTGTGGTATATTAAGGTGTGCGTTGCCGCGGTGACGGGTAATGGGAAATTGATTGTGACAAAACGACATTACAGACGAACATTTCCATAAGAGTTTATTTACGCCGTGTTTCCGTGGGGAACATCATCTCCCTTCATATTCCTTCACGGTTGCCGTGGCGTTGATGTGATGCGAGCAGAACGGCAGCGGCACCCTCTGGGGGAATCGAACCCACGGCGTCCGCTAACAAATGAACAGCCCCTGCAAACGGGCCGCAGTCATCTTTTCATTTAACCCGAGCGCCGCTCCGGCCGCCCCGCTCTCTCTCCAAATCAAGACTTAATTTCATTCCCATGATGCCCTGCTTCAGCGCGGCGCAGGGTGTGTGCCAGGCGCTTTATTGGCAGATATGAAGGCGGTGGCGGGCGGAGCGGTAATTACTGCGGTAATAACCCGCTGCTGCTCATGTAAATAGAGACAAATCAGATGTATATTTACTGAAAACTCATTTTCAGCCAATCAGCAGTCGGCGGCAGAGTCAGCGAGTCAGACTGGGGGGGCGGGGGGGGGGGGTCTGTCTGAAACCAGCTTCTATCTGAGTCTCAGTCAGAGTTTACTCTACAGAGTAAACAACAGGCAGACAGACAGGGGCCAATCAGAGACCTCCGTTATGAGGAGCCAATCAGAGACTTCAGATAGTTCAGGACCTGAGAAATACTCTTATTCCTACTGGAGAAGTTTTAATGAAGGCCCTTCAGTTATATCCTAATATACCCTGATATATCCTGTTATATCCTGTTATATCCTGATATATCCTGTTATATCCTGTTATATATCCT
>OY660882.1:24858174-24860674 GCA_962446985.1 Xyrichtys novacula | reverse complement strand
GCTCCGTGGAGGACCTCAGCAAACACACACACACAAAAACACACACACACACACACACACACACACACACTAAAACACACACACACACACACAAAAACACACACACACAATCTAAAACACACACAAAAACACACACACACACACTAAAACACACACTAAAACACACACACACACACACAAAAAACACACACACACACACACACACACACACTAAAACACACACTAAAACACACACACACACACACACACACACACACACACACACACACACACTAAAACACACACACACACACACACACACACACACACACACACACACACACACACACACACACACACACACACACACACCAACACACATGCAGGAGGACACACAGCGTGTAAACCAGCAGGTAAACTACAACCAGAACTTTCAAAAGTTCTGCCCTGGACTGATCCAGTTCTCTGCTCTGTGTGACCCAGCAGACCAGGTTCTGTGGACCTGAGTGGACCCAGCAGACCAGGTTCTGGCGGACCCGAACACAGAAGAAGGTCCAGTCTGAGGTTCTGGATCCAGATCTGCTCGTGTTGTTCTCTGTCTGAACCTGGTCTGGACTCAGAACTCTGAACATGGACCTCTATGGAGACTGCCTCACTGCAGGACACGCCCCCGGTGGAAAACCAGGGAACTGCAGCTTTATAATCTGTGACTGTGTGTGTGTGTGTGTGTGTGTGTGTGTGTGTGTGTGTGTGTGTGTGCGCGCGCGTGTGTGTGTGTGTGTGTGTGTGTGTGTGTTTAAACTACAGAGGCTCAGAGGGTCAAAAATAATGAGAGGGATTAATTTAATAACAAGACCTTCATAATGATCTCATCCAATCACTGATGACTCCACACTGAGAGAGAGAGAGAGAGAGAGAGAGAGAGAGAGAGAGAGAGTGTGTGTGTGTGTGTGTGTGTGTGTGTGTGAGAGAGAGAGATTTAAACAGACTGAACCAACCTGTCGTCTTTTATTCCTCTCTTTCATTTATTATCACACACTCACAGCATGAGGAGTTAGTGTACCAACCTGTGTGTGTGTGTGTGTGTGTGTGTGTGTGTGTGTGTGTGTGTGTGTGTGTGTGTGTGTGTCTTATATGTGTGTGTGTGTGTGTGTGTGTGTGTGTGTGTGTGTCTTATATTGTTGTGTGTAATCCTTTTTTCTGAGCAGAAAAGGGTCAAAACCACAAATTAACTTTCTTCTCATTAATTTAACCAGGATTAGCAGCCAATCACACACACACACACACACACACACACACACACACACACACACACACACACACACACTCAGACACACATTCATGTGTGTGTGTGTGTGTTCGGGGTTAATGGTGTTGATGTTGAGTTTTAATTGCTTTCCATTCAGAGGAAATCCATTAGATAACCCCCCCATCAGTATGTCTGACCTCAGAACAGCAACAGTCACAAACACACATCAATACCTGATCAATACCTGATCAATACCCGCCCTCCCATGTCTTAATCTATGGCATTATTTATTTATTTTAGTTTCGCTCTGATAAACAAACTCACAGTCTTTGGAGACCAGGACTTGAAAGAACGTGGAGATTTAAGGTTCAGAGGAGACGTGAGAGCCGGCCAATCAGAGGGAAGAGCCAATCAGAAGGAAGAGCCAATCAGAGGGAAGAGCCAATCACAGGGAAGAGCCAATCACAGGGAAGAGCCAATCAGAGGGAAGAGCCAATCAGAGGGAAGAGCCAATCAGAAGAAAGAGCCAATCAGAGGGAAGAGCCAATCCAGTTCCTTCCTGTCTAGACTCAGCTCTAAATCCAAGATGGCGTCGTCTGTATGAAGAGAGTCTGGCGGCGCTCTGAAGGAGGTTCTGGATGTGTTCAGTGAAAACCAGAACTGGATTCTTTATGGATCATGAAAGTTCTGATGTGGACCGACCCGTTCTGACTAGTGTTGCTGCGTTGACGTAAATCATGACGAAATATCGTCGTCAACAAACCTTTATGACGTAAATGAGATGAAACCTAAACGGTGGTCATGTGACGATAACTCTGAGTAAATCTATAATCAATAATGTTGACGTATAAAAACGAGACTTCATGAGGTTCACAGGATAAAAACCAGTGTCCTCCATCTATACTGACAGACTCTGATCTGGGTCTGGTTCTGGTTCTGGTCCACTCACACCTCAGACAGACTCTGAACTGCAGTACTGCGGCTGACCACAGGGCTGAGGGGGCGCTGTGCTCAGGTCTGAATCAGACATCCGTGATCTTAGCGTGTTGGAGAGTAAAAACACAAAACATGTTTCATTCTTCATCCGTCTCTTCTTCATAAACCACCATTAGATTAACCTGAGAGCTGTGTGTGTGTGTGTGCATGTGCACGTGTGTGTGCGCACACAGGCTGATATGAGAAAGGCGGGATGATAATCGCTCACTTGTCATCATGACATCAGACATGGATCATATTTAGAGCCGAGAAACTCAATAACACACACACACACAC
>OY660882.1:24818174-24853174 GCA_962446985.1 Xyrichtys novacula | reverse complement strand
TTCCCAGGTGCAGCTCATCCAGCTAACGACCCCCCAGCCAGGACACGCCCTCTGCACACACACACACTCTGCACACACACACACACACACACACACACACACACACACACACCTGTCCTGTTGTTCAAACTCTTTAGATCTTCTGGTTAAAATCTGGAAAATAAACTTTTCTGTTCTTTGACTTTAGAGACTTTAGAGTCGTGACGGAGAGACGACTTCACAACAACAGTGATTACAAATAAGAATATTGATAATAACGATAATAAAAGAGTAAATAATAATAACAACAGTAAAAAAGATGTAAATATCAATAACAAAGAAAGTGATAATGATGACGTTAATAATATTAATTAAATATATATTGATAATTATAATAATAAAAAGAGACACTGAGAGGAAAAGTCGTTTGAGCTGCAGATTTTATTCATGGTGAGAAATGATGTCAGAACAACCAATCAAATCAAAGTTCACATTAAAAACAACCGAACGAGTGCAGCTGATTGGACGGTCAGCTCTGATTGACAGCTCTATAAATGTGTGAGACACCAACATTCAGGTTTATTTTCTGATACAAAATGATCAATGAGTGTGTTACCACCACAGACACACAGACACACACACACACACACACACACACACACACACACACACACACACACACACACACACACACACACACACACACACACACACACACACACACACACAGGTCTACAGCATGGAGACGATACCTGACACCCATTTATACAAAACACTCTGAGGTCATAGAAATACATATTTATAATCTGTATGGTACAAAAAGGGGCGGAGTCCCCCTGTGAGCTCAGTGACGGACAGGCAGGGGGCGGGGCGACATGATGATCAATCACAGTAACGTAGAAACACTCAGCCGGCTACAACTTTGGCAAAATTCACAAAACCCACACAGAAAACACAGGGGCGGGGCTTAAGTGCTGGGGGCGGGGCTTAGGTGTCAGGGGTTTAAAAAAGACATCTCTGAACAAGAAGACAGTTATTCACAGGAGCCAATCAGGATGCAGGATCGTTTTTTACAGTGAGAGTGACACAGGTTCAACAAATATAAACACAGGAAGGGCGGGGCTTAACAAAGAGAGGCGGGGCTAGCTACGTGAGGACAATCAGCTTCTGTTTACTCTCAGAGGTCAAAGGTCAAGCATTATTCAGAGTATCTAACAGTTGGAGTCAGGACGCTCGATTCTGATTGGCTGACAGCAGCAGGTGTGAAGTCTCAGACAGGCTCTGCCTCCTCCTGATTGGTTTAAACTTCAGTGGGCGGTGACCAATCAGGTCTTTGGATTGGTTCAGGTCAATATGAAGCAGGATCCCTCTTATTCATGGTCAGGAGTGACGTCATAAAGAGAGGAAATGATGTCATATTAGCGGTATGACATCACAGTTCAGGCGACGCCCCCAAACCCAGGACCTGCAGAGACCTGCGAGACCAAAACCCTCTCTTTGTCCTCTTCTGTGCGCTCAGACACTTTAGTCTGCTCTGATTGGTCAGCTGCTGCCAGAGGCCCCGCCTCCTGAGGTCACAGGCCCCGCCTCCTCTGAGGTGATTGGTGCTCGTGGCTGAGGTGGAGAAGAATCAAAGAGGAGGAGGAGGAGGAGGAGGAGGAGGAGGAGGAAGGTTTACATCGGAGGGACGACGAGGCCGGACATGGCTGCAGAGAGAGAGAGAGAGAGAGAGAGAGAGGGAGAGAGAGAGAGAGAGAGAGAGAGAGAGAGAGAGAGAGAGAGAGAGAGAGAGAGAGAGAGAGAGAGAGAGAGAGAGAGAGAGAGAGAGAGAGAGAGAGAGAGAGAGAGAGAGAGAGAGAGAGAGAGAGAGAGAGAGAGAGAGAGAGAGAGAGAGAGAGAGAGAGAGAGAGAGAGAGAGAGAGAGAGAGAGAGAGAGAGAGAGAGGGAGGGTTAAATCAGAGCAGGCTCTCTCGTCCATCATGAGTCTCTAAACTCTCCAACTGATATTATTGATATTATTGATATTATTGATATTATTGATATTATTGATCCTCTCAAACACACACCTGATTATAAAGACATGATCACATGACGGTGGAGCGGAGCGGACATGCTGTCCACGGGTGTGACTTTGATTTATAATCACTTCTTATGTCATTAATAATAATAATAAACTGTGGAAACTGTCCTTTCAAAATAAAGTCCTCTTATTACTTCAAAATAAAGTCTTTATTAAACTGTGCTTATACATCTGCTAATGGAACAACAAACACACACATAAAACACAAACACATACACACACACAAACACATACACACACTCACAAGTACACACACACAAACACAGTGTGGCCTTTCTGTGTGAAGGCGGAGAGCAGCATGAATATTTAACACTCAACAAACCTCTCTGTCAGAAACACTGACATCACACACACACACACACACACACACACACACACACACACACACACACACAGAGCCTGTGTGTGTGTGTGTGTGTGTGCTTGTGTGTTAAGAGGATGTATCTGTGGGTTGTAGTGAATAAAACATGGATTGGCCTGTCACTCTCCATGAAATACTAACACAACTCAGGTTACCCACCCTGACACTGTGTGTGTGTGTGTGTGTGTGTGTGTGGCTGACATGACTAAATCAGCAGTGAATCGTTTGCTCCTCTTTCATTCACTTAAACATTACAGACGATTGATTTCAGCTGCACAGATTTTTGTTTTTAACCGTCTCATCCTTTTCTGGTCTCATCGTCTCTCATCTGAATTTATCAGAAAAAAATATTTAAAATATCTAAAATATTCCGTAAAAATATTTAAAATATCTAAAATATTCCATAAAAATATTTAAATATCTAAAATATTCCGTAAAAATATTTAAAATATCTAAAATATTCCATAAAAATATTTAAATATCTAAAATATTCCGTAAAAATATTTAAAATATCTAAAATATTCCGTAAAAATATTTAAAATATATAAAATATTCCGTAAAAATATTTAAAAATCTAAAATATTCTGTAAAAATATTTAAAGTATCTAAAATATTCCATAAAAATATTTAAAATATCTAAAATATTCCGTAAAAATATTTAAAATATCTAAAATATTCCGTAAAAATATTTAAAATATCTAAAGTATCTAAAATATTCCATAAAAATATTTAAAATATCTAAAATATTCTGTAAAAATATTTAAAATAAATAAAATATTACATAAAAATATTTAAATATCTGAAATATTCCGTAAAAATATTTAAATCGCTCCGATAACAGAGTACTGTTATTCCTGCGGTCACAGAGGAGGACTATGAGGACTGAGGAGGTGTGGTCAGGACTGAGGAGGTGTGGTCAGGACTGAGGAGGAGTGTATCTATGAGGTGTGTCAGCAGGTTGGAGTTGAGGAGTCACCTTGCAGCCCGTTGGAGTTGTTGTTGGAGCAGTTCGGAGGAGGAGGAGACGCAGACGGTCGTACAACAGGAGCGAAGGCGCTCTTCTGTTTGACGGCGGCAGAGAACGAGAAAACGCCGTGGGAGGAGTTACAGTTAGAGACCGCCATGGTCGGACTTGAGGGAACAACTGAAACAAAAAGAGCAAAAAACAGTTTAACCAGTTATACCAACCAGTTTAACCAGTTATACCAACCAGTTTAACCAGTTACACCAACCAGTTTAACCAGTTATACCAACCAGTTTAACCAGTTATACCAACCAGTTTAACCAGTTATACCAACCAGTTTAACCAGTTATACCAACCAGTTTCATGCAGTCAGAGCAGAACTACCGAAGGGGACTTTGTATAAATATTAGTTATGGTAGTTATGGTTAGTTATGGTTGTTATGGTAGTTATTGTTAGTTATTGTTAATTATTGTAGTTATGGTTAGTTATGGTAGTTATGGTTAGTTATGGTTGTTATGGTAGTTATGGTTAGTTATGGTTGTTATGGTTAGTTATGGTAGTTATTGTTAGTTATTGTAGTTATGGTAGTTATGGTTAGTTATGGTAGTAATGGTAGTTATGGTTAGTTATGGTAGTTATGGTTAGTTATGGTAGTTATGGTAGTAATGGTAGTTATGGTTAGTAATGGTAGTAATGGTAGTTATGGTTAGTTATGGTAGTTATGGTTAGTTATGGTAGTTATGGTAGTTATGGTTAGTTATGGTTAGTTATGGTAGTTATGGTTAGTTATGGTAGTTATTGTTAGTTATTGTTAGTTATTGTAGTTATGGTTAGATATAGTAGTTATGGTAGTTATGGTTAGATATAGTAGTTATGGTAGTTATGGTTAGTTATGGTAGTTATGGTTAGTTATGGTTAGTTATGGTAGTTATGGTTAGTTATTGTAGTTATGGTTAGATATAGTAGTTATGGTAGTTATGGTTAGTTATGGTTGTTATGGTTAGTTATGGTAGTTATTGTTAGTTATTGTAGTTATGGTTAGATATAGTAGTTATGGTAGTTATGGTTAGATATAGTAGTTAGTGTAGTTATGGTTAGTTATGGTAGTTATGGTTAGTTATGGTTAGTTATGGTAGTTATGGTTGTTATGATAGTAATAATAGTATTTACCTTGATACTTACTGCCGTAGGGGGAATTTGCAGTAATATTAGTTATGGTAGTTATGGTTAGTTATGGTAGTTATGGTTAGTTATGTTTAGTTATGGTTAGTTATGGTAGTAATAATGGTATTTACCTTGATACTTACTGCCGTAGGGGG
Source organism: Xyrichtys novacula (assembly GCA_962446985.1). Taxonomy (NCBI): domain Eukaryota; kingdom Metazoa; phylum Chordata; class Actinopteri; order Labriformes; family Labridae; genus Xyrichtys; species Xyrichtys novacula. The sequence continues at coordinate 24,848,470 of OY660882.1, read as the reverse complement.
AATTTGCAGTAATATTAGTTATGGTAGTTATGGTTAGTTATGGTAGTTATGGTAGTTATGGTTAGTTATGGTAGTTATTGTTAGTTATTGTAGTTATGGTAGTTATGGTTAGTTATGGTAGTAATGGTAGTTATGGTTAGTTATGGTAGTTATTGTTAGTTATTGTAGTTATGGTAGTTATGGTTAGTTATGGTAGTAATGGTAGTTATGGTTAGTTATGGTAGTTATGGTTAGTTATGGTAGTTATGGTAGTAATGGTAGTTATGGTTAGTAATGGTAGTAATGGTAGTTATGGTTAGTTATGGTAGTTATGGTTAGTTATGGTAGTTATGGTAGTTATGGTTAGTTATGGTTAGTTATGGTAGTTATGGTTAGTTATGGTAGTTATTGTTAGTTATTGTTAGTTATTGTAGTTATGGTTAGATATAGTAGTTATGGTAGTTATGGTTAGATATAGTAGTTATGGTAGTTATGGTTAGTTATGGTAGTTATGGTTAGTTATGGTTAGTTATGGTAGTTATGGTTAGTTATTGTAGTTATGGTTAGATATAGTAGTTATGGTAGTTATGGTTAGTTATGGTTGTTATGGTTAGTTATGGTAGTTATTGTTAGTTATTGTTAGTTATTGTAGTTATGGTTAGATATAGTAGTTATGGTAGTTATGGTTAGATATAGTAGTTATGGTAGTTATGGTTAGTTATGGTAGTTATGGTTAGATATAGTAGTTATGGTAGTTATGGTTAGTTATGATAGTAATAATAGTATTTACCTTGATACTTACTGCCGTAGGGGGAATTTGCAGTAATATTAGTTATGGTAGTTATGGTAGTTATGGTTAGTTATGGTAGTTATGGTTAGTTATGTTTAGTTATGGTTAGTTATGGTAGTAATAATGGTATTTACCTTGATACTTACTGCCGTAGGGGGAATTTGCAGTAATATTAGTTATGGTAGTTATGGTTAGTCATGGTTAGTTATGGTAGTTATGGTTAGTTATGTTTAGTTATGGTAGTTATGGTAGTAATAATGGTATTTACCTTGATACTTACTGCCGTAGGGGGAATTTGCAGACGAGCCGTTGAGGAAACCTGGTGACGTTGCGACCCCGAGGTTTGGCATGCCTGTGTTTCCGTAGCCATTCATGCTGTTGCTGACAGTGTTGCCATAGTTACTTTGCTGGGGGGTGGAGCTTGGAACGTATCCTCGTGGCGACACGCTGCTCGTGTTACGACTGTAGCCAACTGTAAAGGTCAACACGGGGTTAAAATAGTTCAACACTCACGGCCTACATGTGGACCTGTTTGGACCTGCTCCTGGTTCTGTACCTTGTGTCGAGTCGGACACGTTGACGGCGAGCTGTCCACTGAAGGAGTTAACTCCCATCATGCCATGGGAGGCGGTGTTGCCTAGCGATGGTATCTGGTTGTGGTTTCTTGGGACGCTGTAGAGCGCCTCGGCGATGTCGGCCGCTCTCTTCAGGATGATCTCCTGCTCACACACACACACACACACACACACACACACAGATTAAGAGTGTATTTAATGACCATGTTTACACTCAGAGGGTCATAGAGACCAGGATAATCTCAGGGGATTAAGACAGTCTGTGGTGTTTTATCTACATCCTGATTGGTGGTTATTTTTCTGTCCGCCTTCTAAACACGTCGACACTGTGGAGGTTCAACACTGAATATAATATAAACAGATTTAAAATGATTTTAAAACTCTGTAAACTCTTTTCAATGAAAGCTGAACCAACTCTCAGTCACACACACACACACACACACACACACACACACACACACACACACACACACACACACACACACACACACTCACACAGTCTGTTCACCTATCAGGCAAAGATTCATGTTTCTGAGTCACATCAAAACACACAAGAGGAGAGCATGTGTCAGGAAACACACAGAGTCAAACACACACACACACACACACACACACACACACACACACACTCACACACTCACACACACACACACACACACACACACACACACACACACACACACAGTAATTCTTGTTAATACAGTTGAATTTACATTTGTTTGCAACCTCTGTTCAAGGTTACTCTACAATCCACCAGAGCTGCTCTTTGTGTGTGTCAGTGTGTGTCAGTGTGTGTCAGTGTGTGTCAGTGTGTATTAGAGTCCTCTCCCACAGTGTGTGTGTGTGTGTTCGAGTGTGTGTGTTTAGGCTGATTAACTGTGGGTGTGGGAGCGTGTCGGGGAGCGTTCAGGAGCAGGATGGAGTGAATATAAAGTGTTTCGGTGTTTCAGGAGGTTCTGAGTCATAAACCTGCGGCGGGTGGGGGACGTCCTGCCCGCTGAGCATTATGGGAAATATGTTTACTATAATGTTTACAAGAAAGTCAGAAAATCTCCTGTTTACATGTTTGAGTGAAGGTCAGTGAAGATCTGACTTTAGTTTGACTGGAACTGAGTCTACGACAAACTCCTGATGGAGACAAAGAGAACGGAGCGACGGGAGACGACGTCTCACTGCAGACGTCTCACTGCAGACGTCTCACTGCAGACGTCTCACTGCAGACGTCTCACTGCAGACGTCTCATCTCAGGGTTATCATAGATCAGCTCATCTCAATCTTATCATATATCATCTTATCTCACATGAATTTTATCATATATCATCTCCTCTCATATCTGGCGTGATGTCGTTCTGTTTTGTACAGGATCATAGATCTGATCATTAGTAGAAGCTGATACTGGGAGGCTGAGACGTGACGGTGTGAGGTTAGTGTGGAAATGATCATGTGACCAGAGAACGTCTCTGAAGTCATGGACCAGACCGAGACTGAAGACTTCAAACCAGCAGCTACCTGAGGCCTCTGTGCAGGTGGACAGGTGGACAGGTGTGCAGGTGGACAGATGGACAGGTGAACAGATGGACAGGTGGACAGATGGACAGATGGACAGGTGAACAGATGGACAGGTGGACAGATGGACAGATGGACAGGTGGACAGATGGACAGGTGGACAGATGGACAGATGGACAGATGGACAGGTGGACAGGTGGACAGGTGGACAGGTGGACAGACCTTACCTGGTTGTTATGGGGCATTCCATAGAGCGCCTCCACCAGGTCAGCTGCTCTCTTTAACAGCACCTCCTGCAGGAGAGAGAAGGAGGATGAACAGATGGATTCGTGTGTGTGTGTGTCTGTGTGTGTCTGTGAGTGTGGGGGGGGGGGCAGTGTGATCATGTGACCAGAGACACAAACAGTAAAAACCTGAACCTGGTCTCAGAGAGGAGGTCTGAAGCTCACCTGAGTTTTAATCTACCTGTGAACAAACACACACACACACACACACAGACACACACAGACTGTGTGTGTGTGTCCTCCTGATGGATTTAAAGGAGCTCAGTTACACCTCAACAAGAACACACACACACACTCTGAACCACTTCATTTCAATGATCACTTAGTGTCGAACAAACAGCTCTGAGTGTGTCTCTGTGTCTGTGTGTGTGTGTGTGTCTCTGTGTGTGTGTCTCTGTCTCTGTGTGTGTGTGTGTCTGTGTGTGTGTCTCTGTGTGTGTGTGTGTGTGTCTCTGTGTGTGTGTCTCTGTCTCTGTGTGTGTGTGTGTCTGTGTGTGTGTCTCTGTGTGTGTGTGTGTGTGTCTCTGTGTGTGTGTGTGTGTGTCTCTGTGTGTCTCTCTGTGTGTGTGTGTGTCTCTGTGTGTGTCTCTGTGTGTGTGTGTGTGTGTGTGTGTGTGTGTCTCTGTCACTGTGTGTGTGTGTGTGTGTGTCTCTGTCTCTGTGTCTGTGTGTGTGTGTGTGTCTCTGTCTCTGTCTCTGTGTGTGTATGTGTGTGTGTGTGTCTCTGTCACTCTGTGTGTGTGTGTGTCTGTCTGTGTGTCTCTGTCTCTGTGTGTGTCTGTGTTTGTGTGTCTGTGTGTGTAATCAGGTGCAGCAGCAGCCCTCTGCTTCAGTGCGTCTTTATCTTAATTAAACACTCTCCGTTAATCTGCTGCTTTTCATTAACGACTTCAACTGAAGCCTTTCAATTAACTCCACCCCTACTTCAATGCCAGGCCACGCCCCCTTGCTGATCCAGCAATTAACCCCGCCCCCTTGTTTGCCTAACCTCCGCCCCCCGACGGTTCCATCACCTTCATCACAGGAGGAAGAACAGAAACAGAGAATCCTGATACAACTAATCCAAAGGTTCCTCAGGTGGGAGGAGTTAACCTGTCACTCCTTCAGACTTCCCTCTGATTGGATGAAAACAGGAAAGAGTCTGTGGTTGATTTTCAGGTGAACGACCTCTGAGGTGTTTAAGAGACCAGGAAGTAAACACGGACACTTCACTGCTTCATAAACACACGGAGGGGTCCGCTGTAGACCCAGACTGAGACCCAGACCGAGACCCAGACTGAGACCCGGTCAGACCCGAGTCTAGTCCGGGTTCACAGAACCTGAACTGGGTCTTCAGTTCCTGCTCTTCAGCAGCGACGTCAGAATAAAACAGTAAAAACAGACTCAGCGACTTTTTACAAATCTGATAAGAAAACACTGATAATCACAGCGGAGGGTGTGTGTGTGTGTGTGAGTGTGTATGAGTGTGTGTGAGTGTGTGAGTGTGAGTGTGTGTGTGAGTGTGTGTGTGTGTGTGAGTGAGTGTGTGAGTGTGAGTGTGTGTGTGAGTGTGTGAGTGTGAGTGTGTGTGTGAATGTGTGAGTGTGAGTGAGTGTGTGAGTGTGTGTGTGTGTGTGAGTGTGTGTGTGAGTGTGTGTGTGAGTGTGTGTGTGTGTGTGCGCCAATCTCATTTCTTGCCACATGGCTGCACTCGCTGATTACCTGATTTGACTGTTTCAACCTCCATGTTTGCCAACAGGCTTTACAAACACACACACACACACACACACACACACACACACACACTCACACACACACACACACACACACACACTCACACATTTCAGAAATGATTGAATTAAAAGTGAAAGCGCTTGTGTGTGTGTGTGAGTGTGTGTGTGTGTGTGTGTGTGAGTGTGTGTGTCTGTGTGTGTGTGTGTGTGTGTGTGTGTTTGTGTGTGTCTGTGTGTGTGTCTGACTCGCTCTCTGATTGGTCAGTTTGAGTGACAGTCTGACCTGTAATTCCTCCTGAACCTTAAGGTTTGTGGGCGGAGCCTAATTTCTACCTTCTAAAAGAGTAAAGACATGAACTCTGATTGGTCCACTGACAGCAGATATTTACAGTTTCCTCCTCCTCCTCCTTCTTCTCCTCCTCCTCCTTCTTCTTCTCCTCCTCCTTCTTCTCCTCCTGATTTCAGTCTGAGGTCTTTTCTTGGTTTCGGTTCTTTCTGGACGGGTTTAGAAACAGAACTTTGAAGACCCTCTCAGACACAGACTCAGGTTCAGGTTCTGGTTGTAGCCTCAGTCCTCCTCAGAACCGTCTGTGATGAAGAAAATACTCCACCACAGTAAAGTTCTGTTTCCACTACAGTACCAGTCAGAGTACTCTGTTGTACTCTAAAGTACTCTGACTGGTACTCTGTTGTACTCTGAAGTACTCTGTAGTTCTCTGAAGTACTCTGTAGTTCTTTGTTGTACTAAAATAGTTCCCCTTAATCCGACCAGGCCGTCTCTGATCGGATCAGCAGAATTTAAGGGATCGTTTTTTTCTCCTGAGCAGACTGAGTCAGTTTGCAGACGGTCCCTGAAGTCGGAACTATCTGGATCAATATTTAGAAATAAACTCAGATTCTGTGATTCAAAATGACGAAAATACCAAAAACTTCAGAGTCAGATTTATTCAAATCCCCGTAATCTCAGATTAAGTTAATCTGAACGAACCTGGTCTAATTAGAGATTAGGAAACACTGTCAATGAAAACAACAAGGAGAGGGAAAGACTGAGCAAGGGAAAAGGAAGAAGAGAAAGAAGAAGAGGAAGAGAAGGAAGAGAAGAAGAAGAAGAAGAAGAGGAGAAAGAAGAAGAGGAAGAGAAGGAAGAGAAGAAGAAAAAGAGAAGAGGAGAAAGAAGAAGAGGAAGAGAAGGAAGAGAAGGAAGAGAAGAAGAAGAAGAAGAAGAAGAAGAAGAAGAAGAAGAAGAAGAAGAAGAAGAAGAAGTGGAAATAAAAACCTAAAGATCAAAAATAAAATCACAGAGAAAATGAAAAACTACAAACAGAAACAGAGTTTGATAAAGAAACGACGTGTGTGTCTGTAACACACACAGACTCTGAGTGTGTGTGTGTGTGTGTGTGTGTGTGTGTGTGTGTGTGTGTGTGTGTGTGTGTGTGTGTGTGAGTGTGTGTGTGTGTGTGAGTGTGTGTGTTAAAGAGACAGCAGTAAATGTACAAACAGCAGAATCAGGAGATGCAGCTGATGATAATCTGAGCAGCCGAGCAGAAAACAGACTGATGGAAAAACAGCAGAAAAAACAACCAATCAGAGGCTGTCTGTGTTTAAACAACACTCTGTGTCTGTGTGTGTGTGTGTGTGTGTGTGTGTGTGTGTGTGTGTGTGTGTGTGTGTGTGTGTGTGTGTGTGGTACCTTGGGCAGTCTCTCGGGGTCTCCGGGGTGACGGGGGATGACCTTCTGTAACCTCTGGAAGCCGTAGTCTATGGTTGGTTCATTTAAGGCTGAGGAGGAGAGAGGAACCAATCAGAGGCCGGGTTTGAAACCAGAACTTTGAAACCTGAATGAACAGAACCGTGTGTCTCCAAGGTTCTGACCCTGGTTCTGATCCGTGTGTCTCCAAGGTTCTGACCCTGGTTCTGACCCTGGTTCTGATCCGTATGTGTTATAGACGGTCTGAACCGATCAGCATGTTGATGAGTTCTCTAAAGTCCACTTCATCATGAACTCTTTCAGAACCAAAGACTGGACCCAGACCCTCTCCTGTGGTACCTGTGCAGGTGAACCAGACTATCCTGTTTACACTCCAACCGGGTCAGAACCAGGATTGTAAAGACTATGAGAGGAGAGCGTAAGTGGGTTCATGTTTCCACGGCAGGTTGGAGTGTTTTCAACAACAGCGCCCCCTCTGGTCCCTCAGTGAACTTCAGTGTGTGAAGATTTAATCTGAGCGTCTATATTCAACATTTTAATCCTCATGAACAAACAGGTTTCAGGTCCATTTGAATATAAATCTATAAAATATGAAGTTTGTGTTTGACTGACAGATGAACCGTCCAATCAGAGCGAGTTTTATCTTCAGGAGCTCTGACACTGTTTAAACTGAGAGCCGATAAATCTGAGCGCCAGTGAACGCAGCAGAGCACAGAGGGTGTGTGTGTGTGTGTGTGTGTGTGTGTGTGTGTGTGTGTGTGTGTGAGGAGCATGAATCATAATCCCGTCTTGGTTCAGCTGTGTTTAACAAGCTTTAGACTGACTCTCCTATACATCACAAACAACATGAGTGTGTGTGTGTGTCTGTGTGTGTGTGTGTGTGTGTGTGTGTGTCTGTGTGTGTGTGTGTGTTCAGTCCTTGAAGGCTCACAGGGCGTAACAAGCAGCAGTTATCAGAGTGTGTGTTCGCTCTGAGGATGTCTGTGTTATCTTCAGCGCTCCTTCAGTGTGTGTGTGTGTGTGTGTGTGTGTGTGTGTGTGTGTGTCGGAGTGTTTGTGTGTTTCTGTGTGTGTGACCTTGTGTTTATTGTCAGCTGTGTGTGTGTGTGTGTGTGTGTGTGTGTGTGTTTCTGGGTCACTCTGAGCCGTTCTCTGTCTCTCCTCTTGTCCTCATCAGTTGAAACTCCTCCCCTCAGCTGATGTCACTGTAACCCTGCGCTCTGATTGGTCCTTCAGGTTTACCTCTGCAGGTAGGACTCATGTTCGCAGGTTTTCAACCACGGGTCAGAGTCCACCAGATTGAACCAGAACCAGAACCTTACAGCTGTCTCAGACAGTCACCCTTTCAAAGACTCTAAAACCGTACTGACGGATGATTCATGTTATTGACCTTTCACCTCCTCTGTTACTCTGATTGGTTAGTTGGCTTTGACGATGAGCGTCAGACTGAATATTGAGCTGATCAATAACTCTGAGCATCATCGCCATGGAAACAGCTGGAGGAATTTACTCAGCATGCACTGTGACTGAGAGGGCGTTAATGAAGACGTGGTCAGTCTGACAGGAGCTCCAACAGCTGAGGATGATGGGAAATGTAGTCCCGCCCACTTCTCAGTGTTTTCATACTGAAAATCCTCACTGTGTGTGTGTGTGTGTGTGTGTGTGTGTGTGTGTGTGTGTGTGTGTGTGTGTGTGTGTGTGTGTGTGTGTGTGTGTGTGTGTGTGTGTGTGTGTGTGTGTGTGTGTGTGTGTGTGTGTGTGTGTCAGCTCAGACACTGATCAATACGTCTCCATCAATACTGGTTGTGATTCTGTGAGTCTGTCTGTGCAGCAGCAGAATGAGTCGCTCGGCCGCAGCGCCACTAAAGGTGAACACGGGTCCAAAGACTGTGAAGGGACTGACCTCTTCATTAAAGGTTCATCTTCACTTCCTGTCCACCTGTAAACTCTCCTGTTCATCATCAGACGTTAAGTTCTGAAGCCGATAAGAAATGCTGACTCAGCCTAATTTTCAGTCGACCTATCAGAGGCGGGCCTTCAGCCTCCTCGCCAACAGCCACAGTGTGTGAACAAATATACATTCGACAAATCCAGCGATGATCATGTGTTCTTCTCCATTCTGGGCAGCAGTTTAGTGACCAAAAGGACAACAGTTATTTTAATTATCTTATGTATTGTTTAAAATTATTCTTTTTTTTGTTCTCCTTTTTTAAATTATTTTTGTTTTCTTATTTTTTAAAATTATTTTTATTGTTTTATGTTTTATTTTTTAAATTAATTAATTGTATTTTTCATATTTTTTAGTATTATTGTTGCTTTTTGTTTTTTTTTTTTTAAAATTATTGTTGTTTGATTTTTATTTGATTTAATTTTTAAATTTGTTTTATTGTTTTTTGTTTTATAATGTTTTTTTAAATTTTTTACTTTTTGAAAAATAATTTTGGTTTTTTGATTTATTAATTTTAAATTATTTCCATTGTTTTTTTTTAACTTATTTTTAAATTATTATTATTATTTTTTCCATTTTATTGCTCTGAGCTCTTGTGACAGTATTGCTGATTTTGATGTTGGTTTTTTACGTTCTGGTGGTCCGGTGATCTGTTCCTGTTTTACTGCTAAACAGTAAAGAACTGAGCCGCCTGTCAATCAGGTCAGCTCTGCCTCTGATTGGCTGATCTTGTGACTTGATTAACTTGAACATGTGACAACAGAGAGAAACGAGGCGTTCAGGTCCAATCGGATTTTTGCTTTTTTTAATGAGCGTGTATGTGGTTAACGGCGCCCCTGGAGGACAGCTGAGGAACTGAACACTCTAACAGCGGATCCTGGTTCTGATCCGGTTTGGGTTTAAACATCAGATCCTGATCCAGAATCAGGGGTTTAAACAAAGGAATCATCAGTATGATCAGAACCAGGACCAGGATCATGCAGACTGACCTGAATGTGGTATATTTAGGTTACCTAGGTAACCCGCTCTGACTCCGCCCCCTCTCCACTCTCTCTGTAAATGAATTTGAGCAAAGCATGCTGGGAGTGCGGGGGAGCAGGGCTACGCAGTGAGGCGTGAAAACAGCTGCTGTAGGAGGCTGGAGGTCATGTGACTGATGACATCACGCTGACACGTACAGAGCTGTGTGTGTGTGTGTGTGTGTGTGTGTGTGTGTGTGTGTGTGTGTGTGTGTCTGAGGGTTAATGGGATTTAAATGTGTGTAATTAGTGTGAAATGAAACACCTCTGCAGAGGAGAGGAGGGAAGGAAGGAAGGACAGAGAGGAGACAAGGAGAGAGGACACATCAGGAAGGAGAAGGAGACGGGGGCGGGGCCAATTCGAACCTCTGCGGCGGTCCTCAGGTGTGTTACCTGTGTAGACGAAGCGTCCCGGCGCTCCCTTGCAGAACTGTTTGGACTTGTAGGACAATGTGACCTCGACGACCCCGGGGATGTGACGGGGCGGGGTCTGAACCCGGATGGCGTGAGGGGTGATCAGCTGGGGGGGAGGGGCAGACAGGTGTGTTAGAGGTTAAAACAGTCAGAGCTCCCCCTGCTGACAGTCTGCAGTACAGCTGATAAACCCCGCCTCCTCCATGTTAACAGATGGGATATGAGCTGAGGGTGAGAGCGGTCTATGATCAGAGGGGTCAAAGGTCAGTTGTACTGTTTGACCTACAGATATAAAATAGACATAATCTACCTAGATGCCTAATTCCATGCTGGGGTCTCAGGTATTCCCTCCAAGATGGCGGCTGTGCTGATATGTCAGCTCCAATAGGCAGCGTCAGTCTGTGAGGCATCTATGTGTATTATGTCTATGTCTATGAAAGTCCTTCAAAGACCCGGTCTGAAACATCTGTGACCTCTGAACTGATCATGTGACCTCCATCAGGGTCGGTTACCTCGCTCCACACCAGCATGGTCCCGAAGACCACCTGAAGACCGTCAAAGAAGTTATCCCCGATCAGGATGACGGTGGCGCCGCCTGTGGTCCAACCCTCACTGGGACTGATGGCTTTGATACAGGGCGTGGCTGCTGGACGCCGGGACGCGGCGAGGACACGTAGACGGAGAGAGAGAGAGAGGGAGAGAGAGAGAGAGAGAGAGAGAGAGAGAGAGAGAGAGAGAGAGAGAGAGAGAGAGAGAGGGAGAGAGAGAGAGGCGGAAGAGAGAGGGAGAGAGAGAGAGAGGGAGAGAGAGAGAGACGGAAGAGAGAGAGAGAGACAGAGAGACACTGTTATTAATATTATTATATAATTGGACTCACAGACTCTTAATTTCTCTGAACAGAAAATCTTGACCTGATCAGGAAAGTATAAATACTTCATCTGATGCTGTTCAGAGTACTAATACTACAGAGAGTACTTCATCTCTGAGTCCTCTGAACCTGAACTCCCAACGTCTGGATCAGATAAACTCAGATTATATACTCAGGATTATTTAATCAGGATTATTTAATCAGGATTACTTAAACAGGATTCCTTTATCAGGATTATTTAATCTGACTCTGAGTTTATAGAAAATTTTTCTTTATTCACAGACTCAGTTTTGACCCTCTGAGGGTCCAGAATCAGCAGAAAACCCTGTAAAGAGGTTTTAACTTGACTGCAGGTCACACACGCACACACACACACACACACACACACACACACACACACACACACACACACACACACACACACGCACACACACACACACACACACACTGAAACACACATTCTGAGAATGTGATTTAATTGGGTTGTGGCTTTTATCCGCTTTAGTTTAGTCCAAACACACACACACACACACACACACACACACACACACACACACACACACACACACTCAGCAGCCGGTAATGACTACTTCTCTCTCGCCTTTCAAGAGCGTCTGCAGATTAATTATAAAGTGAAATGAAAGCAGTGTGTGTGTGTGTGTGTGTGTGTGTGTGTGTGTGTGCACGTGCATGTATGTGTGTGTGAGCAGTTAATCTCCTCATGAAGACTTGAGTTGATTTTACAGCCTCTCTCCTGTTTTACTTTATCATGACTTCAGAGCCGAACGAGGACAGACGAGTTCCTCCATCTATACATCTATACATCTATATATCTATATATCTATACATCTATGTTACCATCTGATGATGAAGATGATGGTGATGATGGTGATTGTGAAGATGTTTATCTCATCTCTTCAGGTTCAACATGGCGTCCCAATTGAAAACCTTGTGTTTAAAGTTCCTCAGGGTTCTGATCCGGGTCCTGCTCTGTTTTATCTTACATTGTCTATAAGTCTGTCTTCCTCTGATTGGCTGACACACATTAAGCCCCGCCTACCTTCAGATGGGTCCAGCCTCCGGGCGCGTCGGCCATGTTTGGAGTTGTTGTGAACAAACATGTTGTCAGAGACGGCGAGAACATGTCCGTCTACGTTGACTGTTGTTGACACCACCACCTGAAAAAACAAACTCTGTGTCACATGACAGTCCTTCAGCCAATGAGACGCTTGGTGTGAATTTCAGTTTGATCAGACATCAGACTGTTTTTGTTCTGAACAAAAGATTGTCTAAAAAAAAACAAACTCGGGGAATTTTAGAAATGACTTTAAAAAACAGACGAGCTGATAAAAAAAAGTTTATCTAAAAGGTGAAACTGAAAAACAAAAATTTAATTCTTAGAAACTTTGAATAAAAAAGCTAAAGTTGGAAAAACTGAACCACAGATCTGTCCTCTTTGACTCTTAAAAATCTGTTTCTTTAATCAGGATTATTAAATCAGTTTTTTTAATCAGGATTATTAAATCAGGTTTTTTTAATCAGGATTATTTCATCAGTATAATCTGAACCACAGATCTGTCCTCTTTGACTCTTAAATGTTAAAAAAATATCAGGTTTATTAAATCAGGTTTGTTTAATCAGGATTATTAAATCAGGATTATTAAATCAGGATTATTTAATCAGGATTATTAAATCAGGATTATTAAATCAGGATTATTTAATCAGGATTATTAAATCAGGATTATTTAATCAGGATTATTAAATCAGGTTTGTTTAATCAGGATTATTTAATCAGGATTATTAAATCAGGTTTTTTTAATCAGGATTATTTAATCAGGATTATTAAATCAGGTTTTTTTAATCAGGATTATTTAATCAGTATAATCTGAACCATCGATCTGTCGTCTTCGACATGTTTTCTCGGATCTGTGCCGTCTGTCACTATCCTCTCCTCTGTAGCCCCGCCCCCTGTGATGTCACCGCCCCTCTCAGGGTCAGCCATTCATCATCCCCGGCTGGTTGGTGTGGCGAGGTTGTTGCTGTTGATCCATGGCGGCGGAGCAGGAGGTCACCGGAGCAGGTATAGGTGTCGTCTCTGTCGCCACGGTGACTAACCAGCACATCCCTCACCCTGCTGTCACCACGACAACCACAGACGAGTCCGAGGCTTCACCTGACTTCACCTGTCTCACTCATCTAACCCCCCCGCCCTCCCCCACCTTAACTGGACGAAACATCCTGTCAGCTCGCCCAACACAGCGTGGAGAGAGAGAGTGTGTGTGTGTGTGTGTGTGTGTGTGTGTGTGTGTGTGTGACAGCAGAAATATGGCTGCTGTGAGACAAAGAGGAGCAGTTTAACCCCCCCGACCCCCCATCACGTTTTCCTCAAATTCAAACATCGTCAAATTTCTCACATCGTTCCTGTTTTTCTTCTTTTTTTGTTTTTTCTCCGAAGTCTGAGGTCGAAATACGAACATGTTTTAGACGAACCAAGAAGACGGCGAGACGGTGAGACAGGCGGGACAGAGGCGGGGACAGACAGCTCCCTGTTGACCTCTCATATTATATCTGCAAAGCAATAAGCCTGAGGCCGCCCTGCTGCAGTGCATTATGGGAACTCCAGGTCCCCCACTGTCACATCCTGCCCTTTGGGGAAATGAATTCATCTGTAAGTGTGTGTGTGTGTGTGTCTGTGTGTGTCTGTGTGTGTGTGTGTGTGTCTCTGTGTGTGTGTGTGTGTGTGTGTCTGTGTGTCTGTGTGTCTGTGTGTGTGTGTTCGTGTGTGTGTGTGTGTTACCTGGAACCTCCTCATGTCTCGCGGGTTTCCGGCGTTTTTCAGACAGTTCTGGTTACACTTCAGGAAGAACTTCAGGAAGAACCTGCACACACACACACACACACACACACACACACACACACACACACACACACACACACACACACACACACACACACACACACACACACACACACACACACACAGACACACACAGCGACACACACACACACACACACACACACACACACACACACACACACACACAGACACACAGACAGTAGTAAAGGTTCAGTTGTGTGTTTTGATGAGTTCAGTCAGTGTCACAGTAAAAACAGTCGAATCGTCAGAGAAACTCTGAGAACAAGACAGAAGTTTAAACGAGTTTGTTCTGCTCCGTGTTCCGATATTTCTGTTCCGATGTTTCTGTTCCGATGTTTCTGTTTTGTTTTGGGCAGCGTCGTGTTTAGACGTCTCCTGTTTCTCGTCACCAGTGCCCGCTGTGGTTGGGGGGCGTGGCCAACCTACCTTCAGGCTGAATGCAGCGGGACACACCTGACGGCGCTCTGTAATCACCTCTCCATAAAAACCTCCTCTCCTCCGTCAGATCACTCTGACTCGCCCTCCTCTGACCTCCGTCTCTCCTGTACCCTCGGTCAGATCGGTGGTCAGCCGCCCCCCCCCCCAGCAGCTGCACAGGTTTCTGTTAGTTTGTGGATTTTTGTGTCGTCTCCTGTAAGACGATGAAGACCTTTAAAAGTCTCCTGTCTTTGGGTCTGTTCTAGTTTAGACCCTCACAGTTTCACCGTCTCTGTTTTTAATCCTTCAGCTCCTTCAACTCCGAGTCAGTTTGAGTTTTTTATTTATGATCAACGAAAAACAAAGAAATTAAAACAAGAAACAGAGTCTGAGCCAATCAGCAGCTGTTTCCTGATCGAAATATGACCTCACAGTATTAACATCATCATCATCATCATCATCATCATCATCATCATCATCATCATCATCATCATCCTCTTCATCTTCCTCATCACCATCATCATCATCATCATCACCATCATCATCATCATCCTCATCATCATCATCATCCTCCTCCTCCTCCTCCTCCTCCTCCTCCTCCTCCTCCTCCTCCTCCTCCTCTTCCTCCTCCTCCTCTTCCTCCTTTTCCTCTTCCTCCTCCTCCTCCTCCTCCTCCTCCTCCTCCTCCTCCTCCTCCTCCTCTTCCTCCTCCTCCTCTTCCTCTTCCTCTCTCTGTTTCTGTCTCTCAGACGTTCCTCTGACTCTGTTCTGTTAACATGTTTCACACTGAGTGTGTGTGTACAGGACACTCTGGCACAAAAACACACACTCACACTCCCTTCCTCTCTCTCTCTCTCTCTCTCTCTCTCTGCTCTTGTCGTCTCCCAGGAGAGATGGAGGGATGAAGCAGAGAAGACAAAGAACAGAGAGAAGAGCAGCTGCAGAGAAACCAAACCCTGATCTGAGAACAGGACTCTCTCTCTCTGTGAACCTCCTCACTCTGTGTTTATTAGACACACACACACACACACACACACACCTTCATATTAGAATCAGGTTAACCCCCCCCCCACCCACACACACACACACACACACACACACACACACACACACACCCCTCCTCTGATGTTACACAGTTTAACACTGAGCTCAGCCCGTCACTCCAGCTCTCTGTCTGTGTCCACGGGGAGGACGTGTGTGTGTGTGTGTGTGTGTGTGTGTGTGTGTGTGTGTGTGCGCATCCTCTGCTTTTAAGGCATCGGTGGTTTCCATGGAAACGGGTTGTAAACACACACACACACAAAGAGAAGGACAAAAAGACAAAAGTGAGTTTTTTTGGTCTCTGAGGGTCTCTGCAGTATCGATTACCCAGCATGCTTTGCTGCCTGTCTCTAATGAGCCTACAGAAGGACAAAGTGCTGACACTAACACACACACACACACACACACACACACACAGAGGAAACAGTGAACAGATGCTGTTTAAACAAACAAACAAACAAACAAACAGAGAATCAGCAGAAGAGACGAACTGAGAGGGAAGCAGAAACACCGCGACCGTGAGGACCGAGAGGACCGTGAGGACCATTAACACTATTATTATTATTATTATTATTATTAGTATTATTATGATTATTATTATTATTATTATTGTTCTGACGGTCTAACCCCGGCTCAGTCAGGACGCTGTTTAAAGGTTTTTCATGGAGCAGAAACAAAAATCAAGAATTGAAACTGAAACTAAAATCTGTTCAAACGTCTCTGACCGCTGAGCTGACGCTCCCACAGGTCTGAGTGGATTCTGGGTTTTTAAACTCGGAGTTTCCAGCTCTCTGATTGGCTGACGTTTCTTTGACGTTAGATAACCTCACACTTGACCTCTGACCTTTGATCAACAGCACACACGGAAACACACAGTGACCTATCGCCATGGTAACCAGGTAAAAATGTTTCTTTAGACACTCAGACTGAGTTTATGTCCTCTTCACCTCCTTAATCCTCCGTCCTAACTCCTGTCTTAACTCCTTTCCTATCTCCTCTCCTTGTTTCCTTTGATCGCGGTCGTAAATCGACACACAGGACAGGCGGAGCTTTCAATTTGTTCTGTGATGAGCACACACACACACACACACACACACACACAGACACACACACACACACACACACACACACACACACACACACACACACACTCCATTACTGCTCATATTTACGAGCAGGAAATTAGGACGCATCACAAATTTATATCCAGGAAGAATGAAAGTCACACACACACTTACTGACACTTAACACACACACACACACACACACACACACACACACACACTGTGACACTCTGCTCTGGAGTTAATCTGCTCTGTGAAGTAGAAAATGTAGTCAGAGTGTGAGGAGGAATTATAGTGACGATAATGTACTGCCACAGTCAGTGTGTGTCTGTGTGTGTGTGTGTGTGTGCGTGTGTGTGTGTGTGTGTGTGTGTGTGTGTATTCATAGTGAACCGGTCTAGTCCAGGATTTCCTGAACTGAACAAAAAACCATAAAGTCTGAGTTCAACCAGAACCAGAACCAGAACCAGAAGACTAAACTGGACCAAACACAGAACCAGCAGACAGAAGAAGAAGAAGAAGAAGAAGAAGAAGAAGAAGAAGAAGAAGAAGAAGGTTCCGCTGACATGTGTAGGACTCAAACATCAGCGCCTCATGGATGAAAACATGAAGAAAACATGATATTTAAGAGAATCGAACCCAAACCCGCTTCTTTCACCCGGAGCCGACTGAAGAGATGATGAAGGTTAACGAGCGTTTAATGACATCAGATCTATGAGGGGATCAGAAACAGGCTGAAGGGGACGGAGGAACCACACACTCAGGTACAGACTAAAACCTGGTCTTTGTGAACCACACACTCAGGTACAGACTAAAACCTGGTCTTTGTGAACCACACACTCAGGTACAGACTAAAACCTGGTCTTTGTGAACCACACACTCAGGTACAGACTAAAACCTGGGCTGTGTCCGAAATGGCATACTGCCTACTATCTACTTACCTACTCAAGCAGTAGCTACTGCCTACTGACTACTCAAAGATGATTTGAGTATGCCGCGGCTGCCCGAGCGTTTACACACATACATACTAAATACCCCAGAATGCATTTCGTGCCGGCCGGACGCAGCGCTGGGAAAATTTAAATAGTCCTACCACAAGCCACACAGAACGACTGCATCCCGGACAAATTATATAAATTCATTCAATAATAATATTTTTTTCTAGCGAGAAAGTAAGTGTTTACATCACGATTATGAGCCCAGTTGTTTGAAATAGTGGCTGTTTGTAAATTTGTCTCGGCGTTTTCGGAGACCGAAGCGTCCGCTTGGTCGGTGTTTGCGTCTATTTACCGTAAACACCGGGCAGCAGCAGCTCCCCCTTCACGTTTCCAAATTATTGCGAAGTGTTTTCATAATCAACATCTACACGACACAAACCGGGCGGCAGTGGATGAAAAAAATCACACAAACATCCGTGTATCCATGGTGATAATGCTATACACCACCTGCTAGGCGTGTGATGAGCAGCAGAGGGCTGCAAAATGACCAACACACAACATAATTATTATGACCTTGTTCGGTTATTCCTTGGCAAATACATCATTTCCCGACTACATTCTTTTCATGTACAATGATAATTTCAGAAACCATCAGATTTTCAATCACAAGTAAGAATTAGTAAAGCTCACAGAGATTGTCAACTGGAAACTCCCCCGTTTGTATATTCTGAACCATGTGCTCTCTACCAAAGATAATTTTTATTAATCAGAGGTCTGTGCTTAATATGAGCGACCACTTTGATGATGCATTCAGAGATGAGAAGATGCTCAAACTTGATGTAATAAATACATCTTTAATAGACACTTAAATAAATAAAGTCAATTCATACGAATAGTTAAAAACATTGCCTATAATCCTAATTTAAAATACAAATAAATCCGGTAAAAAGATCAAAATATGATAAAATGATGAAAATTGTGTAATGTATACGGACTAAATATTGTTTATCTATTTATATATATATATATATATATATATATATCATTATTATTGCAATCACATGCCATCTATTTCTTTTCAGCCTCGGGAAGGAGGGCCATATTACCAGCTGAGGTGCGCAATGCATTGTGGGGCAGAAGCAGTACGTGAAGCAAGCTCCGTTGCACACTCAGAAATCGAAGCCGATTGAGTATACATCCGGGCATTTCTCGCATACACAAAATTCGCATACTGTACAGTGTGAACGCACTGCCTACTCAATTCAGAGGCGGGGTTAGTAGGAGTAGTAGGAGTAGTAGGCCATTTCGGACACAGCCCTGGTCTCTGTGAACCACACACTCAGGTACAGACTAAAACCTGGTCTTTGTGAACCACACACTCAGGTACAGACTAAAACCTGGTCTCTGTGAACCACACACTCAGGTACAGACTAAAACCTGGTCTCTGTGAACCACACACTCAGGTACAGACTAAAACCTGGTCTTTGTGAACCACACACTCAGGTACAGACTAAAACCTGGTCTTTGTGAACCACACACTCAGGTACAGACTAAAACCTGGTCTCTGTGAACCACACACTCAGGTACAGACTAAAACCTGGTCTTTGTGAACCACACACTCAGGTACAGACTAAAACCTGGTCTCTGTGAACCACACACTCAGGTACAGACTAAAACCTGGTCTTTGTGAACCACACACTCAGGTACAGACTAAAACCTGGTCTTTGTGAACCACACACTCAGGTACAGACTAAAACCTGGTCTTTGTGAACCACACACTCAGGTACAGACTAAAACCTGGTCTCTGTGAACCACACACTCAGGTACAGACTAAAACCTGGTCTTTGTGAACCACACACTCAGGTACAGACTAAAACCTGGTCTTTGTGAACCACACACTCAGGTACAGACTAAAACCTGGTCTTTGTGAACCACACACTCAGGTACAGACTAAAACCTGGTCTTTGTGAACCACACACTCAGGTACAGACTAAAACCTGGTCTTTGTGAACCACACACTCAGGTACAGACTAAAACCTGGTCTCTGTGAACCATTAAACCAACATCAACAGCTGAGAGACTGCAGAGACAAACACTGAATATTCACCGTTCATGATCTTTGAGTTCAAATCAATCAGGGATCAATCAGGGATCAATCAGTCTGAGCCTGACGGGGTTCATGTGAAGTCAGTGAGAGATCATCAGGTCCTCACAAATACAGCAGAACAAAGTCAACGACAACAACGACAACAACAACAACAACAACACACACACACACACACACACACACACACACACACACACACACCATGGCTGATGAAATATAAAATCAAACATGATTTTAGTCAAAGTGAGAAAAACGTGAATGAAGACGTTTAAATATCAGTGACAGACTTCATTCATTCACTCACTCATTCATTCATTCATTCATTCATTCATGATCAGATAATCTGACCTGAAACTTGTTCGGATCGTCACAGTGGAGTTAACCTCCACCTCAGGGAGAAACACACTCAGAAACACACAGAAACACACACAGACACACACACAGAAACACACACTCAGATAAAAACATCGTCACACAGACGAAGTAAATATTTCCTGAAAAGAGACACAGAAGACTAAGCTCGGTCCTCACAGAGATAGGGAACATGATCACAGACACACACACACACACACACACACAGGGCTCACTGCCTCATGATTAGCATGATTCGCGCCCTTTGACCTCTGCTGTAATTGGACTAGAGGAGCTGTCAGACGGCGTGTCCTCAACACGCTCCTCTCTGTGTTCTTCAGATGTTCTCCAGGAGCTCTGAGCGTGTCCTTGGCGTGTTCTTCTCTCATGTTTGTTTGTCTGCAGACTCGCTCTGTGTGTGTGTGTGTGTTTACAGTCTGAGTGTTTGTTGTGTGTGTGACCTTACATGTCAGTTCTTCGTGTTTTGACGATGTTTTAATCATGTTGAAATCATGTTCTCAGCATGTGTTCGACATGTTGATATTCAAGAACTTTAATTAGGAGAGAGTTTAATGAGAGACGAGATTAAAACAACAAAATAAAACAAGTTTAAAAAAACAAAAACAAATAAAGAGAAATAAATCTGAGAGACTTCAGAACCACGGACAGAGACTAAATCTGAGACAGAGACTAAATCTGAGACAGAGACTAAATCTGAGACAGAGACTAAATCTGAGACAGAGACTTAATCTGAGAGACAACACGGACAGAGACTAACAGAGAAGTTAAAGACTAATTGAAAAGAGACTGACCGTGTGTGTGTATTTGTGTGTGTATTTGTGTGTGTGTATTTGTGTGTGTGTTGGTATCCGTGTGTGTGTGACGTGTTCGGGCCTGTCTCCTTCATTAACACCAAACGATGAACTTGTTTTCTGATGATTAGAATTTACAGCTGGTTTGAACAGAAGCTAATTAACAGCCATTATCACACAGACACACACACACACACACACACACACACACAAACACACACAGTTTAGTTGTGTCACAGCTGTTATCTCAGGTGTGTTTTGACGTCAGTTTTCAGGTGAGTTCTTTGAATTGAAGGTAAAGTTGATCGTAAACGTCCTGAGAATTATTGATTAGAGTTTAGATCAATACATCTGATCAGTTTCATCCTCATGAAGAAACTTTGAATCATTTAAGTTTGAACATATTTGGGTTTAAAAAAGTCTGAATTCATGTTTTCAGGTCGTTCTGTTTTATTAAAGTCACAGCTGTTTTTATTCTGCTGATCTGATTATTAATGATTCTGATGATTCATCAATAACCTGTTTTTAAAGTCGGGCTGAAACTCTCTCTGGACTAAACCCACCACTGACAGAAAACAGCTTTGATGGTGTTTAAGTTATTATAATAATAATAATAATCATAATAATAATAATTATAATAATAATGATTATAATAATAATAATAAAAAAAATACTAATAAAATAATAATAATAATAATAATAACAACAACAACAACAACAATAACAATAATAATAAAATAATAATAATAATAATAATGATAATAATAATAATAATAATAATAATAATAATAATAATAATAATAATAATAATAACAATGATAACAATAATAATAACAATGATGATAATAATAATAACAACAACAACAACAATAATAATAATAATCATCATCATCATAATAACTCTATTTTTGTTTGTTTTTATCAGTAAACCATGTTCAGTTCATCAAGGTTCTGCCTGAGGTCCATGTTTGGATCGGACCAGAACTCCTGCTCTGTTAAAGAGGTTCCTGTTGTTTTTTTTACAGTGTCTTCTGCTTTAAACTCAAACAAACTCTGAACCTTTTTAATTTCAGACGGTCAAATAAACGTTCGTTTTCTCTTCAGTCTGACTGACAGCGACCTCTGCCCCAGAAAAACCTCCTGACAGAGTTTAACCCTCAGAGTTTCAGTCTGAGTTCAAGTTACAAAGTTTAGAAGAGCTTTCATCTTCTGTGTGTGTGTGTGTGTGTGTGTTCAGTGTGTGTGTGTGTGTTCAGTGTGTGTGTCTGACGGCGCTCAGCTCCTCCCACCTGCAGACAGACCGGGTCAAACTGAGCGACAGGCAGATTCAGAGTTTGACATTTTACTGCTAAACAACATAATGTCAGCTGTCAATCACTGACACACACACACACACACACACACACACACACACACACACACACACATACACACACACACACACACACACACACGTCTTTCCAGGCCTGGAGAGTCTTGTCCTGGATTTCCAGGCTGTGGTGAAAAGAGAGGAGGAGGAGATAATTAGATGAGATAATGAAGAGTCCATCACTGCGCTCTCTTCAGCTAAATGAACTTAGACAACTTCTCCTCCTCCTCCTCCTCCTCTGAACCCTCAAGTAGGAGGAGGAGGAGGAGTGCAGTCATGGACTCTCTCTCTCTCTCTCTCTGTTTTTGTTCTGCAGATGAAATCCTGTTCTCCTCGTTCTCGGTCGGAGTCGATCACAGATTAAACTCTGAGGCTGAAAGTGAATTTTATTTGTCATCTGCTGTTCCTCTCATGACCACTCGAGGCGCTGTCCTGCAGTGAGTCCGTGTCCACAGAAGGTTCAAACAGACTTGTTCTTGTAGAGTCTGAGAACAAAAGTCTGGAGGACCTACAGCAGAACCCTGAGGGACACCTCAGAGGGTCAGGTCTCTCTGTCCGCTCAGGAAGGGTTCACCAATCAGACGCTGATTTCATGACGGACAGGTCACCAAACAGGAAGTGCTCCTCAAGTAACCCTGAGGGCTCCAATCACAGCCAAGCATCCAACCAATCACAGGCCGGCTCAGTGTGAGGGCCAATCAGAGACCAGCAAAGACTAATCGGGAGAGTTTGTTCCTGACTTAAGGACCGGTCTAAGTTAGGACAGGGTCTTAGTTGGGACAGGATCTTAGTTAGGACAGGGTCTAAGTTAGGACAGGTCTTAGTTAGGACAGGATCTAAGTTAGGACAGGGTCTTAGTTAGGACAGGATCTTAGTGAGGACAGGATCTTAGTGAGGACAGGTCTTAGTTAGGACAGGTCTTAGTTAGGACAGGTCTTAGTTAGGACAGGATCTTAGTTAGGACAGGATCTTAGTGAGGACAGGTCTTAGTTAGGACAGGTCTAAGTTAGGACAGGTCTTAGTTAGGACAGGATCTTAGTGAGGACAGGTCTTAGTTAGGACAGGTCTGAGTTAGGACAGGTCTTAGTTAGGACAGGATCTTAGTGAGGACAGGTCTTAGTTAGGACAGGTCTAAGTTAGGACAGGTCTTAGTTAGGACAGGTCTAAGTTAGGACAGGTCTTAGTTAGGACAGGTCTTAGTTAGGACAGGTCTTAGTTAGGACAGGTTCTTAGTTAGGACAGGATCTTAGTGAGGACAGGTCTTAGTTAGGACAGGTCTAAGTTAGGACAGGTCTTAGTTAGGACAGGATCTGGTTTAAACTGATGAATAAAGACCATAAATCACTGAAACTGTCTGATGACCTACAAGGAGAGCAACCAGCAACCTCAGAGCAATCATTAGAAAGCAACACACAAACACATCAACAAACACACACCTGAGCTGAAGGTGGCGTCAATGACATCATCAGACACAGACGCTTCAATCAGCTCGTTAACAGACGCCTCGTTAAGAGCTCGTTAACACAAAAACAACAATAAACAAACAACAAAAACACAAACACAGCTGTCAATCAAAACAAAGACCGCCTGTGTGTGTGTGTCTGTGTGTGTGTCAATGTCAACGAGTACCTGTGTCAATAAAGATTAAATGAAAGAGAGAGAGAGAGAGAGAGAGACCTCTGCAGGTTATGAGTCCATCTGATGCAACGTTAAACTCTTTCATGAAACACCAACAACTTGTGTGTGTATTTGTGTGTGTGTGTGTGTGTGTGTGTGTGTGAACACACGTGTGTAGAGCAGCTAAATCTCATTAACACACATTATTTCTTTAAAAGTCAAAATCAATAAGAATTCAGAGACACAGCAACACGATACACACAAACACAAACACACACAGACAAACACACAAACACACACACCTGTTAAATACCACTAAAAGGACTCAATTTGTTTGATTCTGACTTTCTTTTATCAAACCTTCATTTCTTTCTTTCCTTTCCTCTCCTCCTTCCTTTCCTTTCCTCCTCCTTCCTTCCTTCCTTTCCTCTCCTCCTTCCTTTTCTTTCCTTTCCTACTTCCTTCTTTCCTTTCCATGCACACTTCCTTCCTCTCCCTAAAGTGAATGAA
Organism: Xyrichtys novacula; assembly: GCA_962446985.1. Classification (NCBI taxonomy): domain Eukaryota; kingdom Metazoa; phylum Chordata; class Actinopteri; order Labriformes; family Labridae; genus Xyrichtys; species Xyrichtys novacula. Next base: position 24,824,563 of record OY660882.1, on the reverse strand, counting down.
TTAAAGGGGTGAGAAGGAGGAGGAGGAGAGAAGAGTAGAGAGGAAGGAGAAGAGAGGAGGAGAGAGGAGAGACAGGAGGATGAAGGAGGAGAGAGGAGAGACAGGAGGATGAAGGAGGAGAGAGAGGGAGGAGGAGGAGAGGAAGGAGGAGGAGAGAGGAGGAGAAAGAGGAGAGAGGAAAGAGGAGAGAGAGGAGGAGGAAGGAGGAGATAGGAGGAGAGAGGAAGGAGGAGGAGGAAGGAGGAGAGAGGAGGAGAGAGGAAGGAGGAGGAGGAAGGAGGAGAGAGGAAGGAGGGGGAGGAAGGAGGAGAGAGGAAGGAGGAGGAGGAGGAGGAGGAGAGAGGAGGAGAAAGAGGAGAGAGGAAAGAGGAGAGAGAGGAGGAGAGGAAGGAGGAGGAGGAAGGAGGAGAGAGGATAAGAGAAGGAGGAGAGAGGAGTAAGAAGAGGATGAGAGTGAGGTTAAAGAGGAGGAGAGATTAGATTGTCGTCTGTCTGATGTCTAATGATGAACAAGAGGATCAATACTACACACGCACGCACGCACGCACGCACGCACGCACAAACACACACACACACACACACACACACACACACACACACACACACACACACACACACACACACACACACCTGGATCAGACTGGTGTTGTTACCTTTTCACCCGTTCATCACCATTTCCTTCATTCGTTCATTCTGTCACACCTGCTCCATTTCCACGCCCACAAACTCCAAATCCACCAATCACAGCACAGTTCCCGCTCAGTTTGACTCCTGGATCCCGGAAGTGTTTTAGCGCGGAGAGCGAAAGAGAAGAGAAAAAACCCGCGAAAGTCTCTAAATCCGGTAAAAAGGTCCGTTTTTATAAAGTTCTACGGAGGAGGAGGAGGAGGAGGCCGAGGAGGAGTGCCAGCCGCCAATCAAATCCAACAAGAAGAAGAAGAAGAAGGAGGAGGAGGAGGCCGAGGAGGAGGAGGAGGAGACCGAGGGGACCGAGGAGGAGACTAGTCCGGATTATAAACTGAAGTTATCCGCGGATCTGTGCAGTTTCACTCAGACCGTCGGGGTTCTTGGTTGTTTTTGTTTCTGTTCTGGAGTTCGGACCTGGATCCTCCTCCTGGATCCTCTTCCTGGATCCTGACTGATGGTGAGTCCTGATGTCGGTCAGAGTTTTAGTTTGTTTTCTTCAGTTTGTCTGTTTTCTTCACACGGAGCTGATTTACTGATTTACTCTGATCGGCAGTAAAAACACAGATATATAAACTCTAGAAAACTCACACACGCTGTTAGACAATAGACACAGTCGTCCGCGCATGGCGGCCATCTTGCTAAGGTCAGCTCGTCCACTCCTACCAGTCCAGTCTACAGTATGTATCATTAAAATAACCCTAGATTGATCAATTTAAATAACCATAGACTGATTAATTTAAATAACCATAGATTGATTAATTTAAATAACCATAGATTGATTAATTTTAAACTGATTTTCAAACGGTTTGGTTGATAACAAACCTCAGAGTTTTAGTTATGTTCCTGCAAACTCAGGAATAATTTTAACCATGGGTTTTATTTATATATATATGGTTGTCCCCTGGTCCTGTCCCTGATTGTCCCTGTTTGTGTCCCTGAATGTCCCTGGTTTCGTCCCTGGTTGTCCTTGGTCTTGTCCCTGGTTGTGTCCCTGGTTGTCCTTGGTTTCATCACTGGTTGTCCCTGGTTGTCCCCTGTCTTGTCCTTGGTTGTCCCTGGTTGTGTCGCTGGTTTCATCCCTGGTTGTCCCTGGTCTTGTCCTTGGTTGTTCCCTGTCTTGTCCCTGGTTGTCCTTGGTTTCGTCCCTGGTTGTGTCCCTGGTCTTGTCCTTGGTTGTCCCCTGTCTTGTCCCTGGTCTTGTCTTGGTTTCGTCCCTGGTCTTGTCCTTGGTTGTCCCCTCTCTTGTCCCTGGTTGTCCCCTGTCTTGTCCCTGGTTGTCCTTGGTGTCGTCCCTGGTTGTCCCTGGTCTTGTCCTTGGTTGTCCCCTGTCTTGTCCCTGGTTGTCCTTGGTTGTCCCCTGTCTTGTCCCTGGTTGTCCTTGGTTTCGTCCCTGGTTGTCCCTGGTTGTCCCTGGTCTTGTCCTTGGTTGTCCCTGGTCTTGTCCTTGGTTGTACCTGGTCGTGTCGCTGGTTTCATCCCTGGTTGTCCCTGGTCTTGTCCTTGGTTGTCCCCTGTCTTGTCCCTGGTCTTGTCCTTGGTTGTCCCCTGTCTTGTACCTGGTCTTGTTCTTGGTTGTCCTTGGTTTCGTCCCTGGTTGTCCCTGGTTGTCCCTGGTCTTGTCCTTGGTTGTCACCTGTCTTGTCCTTGGTTGTCCCCTGTCTTGTCCCTGGTTGTCCTTGGTTTCGTCCCTGGTTGTCCCTGGTTGTCCCCTCTCTTGTCCCTGATTGTCCTTGGTTTTATCCCTGGTTGTGTCCCTGGTCTTGTCATGGTTGTCCCCTGTCTTGTCCCTGGTCTTGTCCCTGGTTGTCCCTGGTCTTGTCATGGTTGTCCCCTGTCTTGTCCCTGGTCTTGTCCTTGGTTGTCCCCTGTCTTGTCCCTGGTCTTGTCATGGTTGTCCCCTGTCTTGTCCCTGGTCTTGTCATGGTTGTCCCCTGTCTTGTCCCTGGTCTTGTCCTTGGTTGTCCCTGGTCTTGTCCCTGGTCTTGTCCCTGGTTGTCCCCTGTCTTGTCCCTGGTCTTGTCCTTGGTTTCGTCCCTGGTTGTCCCCTGTCTTGTCCCTGGTCTTGTCCCTGGTTGTCCCCTGTCTTGTCCCTGGTCTTGTCCTTGGTTGTCCCCGCTCTTGTCCCTGATTGTCCTTGGTTTTATCCCTGGTTGTGTCCCTGGTCTTGTCATGGTTGTCCCCTGTCTTGTCCCTGGTTGTCCCTGGTCTTGTCCCTGGTTGTCCCTGGTCTTGTCCTTGGTTGTCCCCTGTCTTGTCCCTGGTCTTGTCCCTGGTTGTCCCCTGTCTTGTCCCTGGTTGTCCCCTGTCTTGTCCCTGGTCTTGTCCTTGGTTGTCCCCTGTCTTGTCCCTGGTCTTGTTCTTGGTTGTCCTTGGTTTCGTCCCTGGTTGTCCCTGTTCTTGTCCTTGGTTGTCCCCTGTCTCGTCCCTGGTCTTGTCCTTGGTTGTCCCCTGTCTTGTCCCTGGTCTTGTCCCTGGTCTTGTCCTTGGTTGTCCCCTGTCTTGTCCCTGGTTGTCCCCGGTCTTGTCCCTGGTTGTCCTTGGTTGTCCCTGGTCTTGTCCCTGGTTGTCCTTGGTTTCGTCCCTGGTTGTCCATGGTTGTCCCTGGTCTTGTCCCTGGTTGTCCCTAGTCTTGTCCTTGGTTGTCCCCTGTATTGTCCCTGGTTTTCCCCGGTCTTGTCCATTGTTGTCCCTGGTCTTGTCCCTGGTTGTCCCTAGTCTTGTCCCTGGTTGTCCCCTGTCTTGTCCCTGGTTGTCCCCTGTCTTGTCCCTGGTTGTCCCCTGGTCTTGTCCTTGGTTGTCCCCTGTCTTGTCCCTGGTCTTGTCCCTGGTTGTCCCTGGTCTTGTCATGGTTGTCCCCTGTCTTGTCCCTGGTCTTGTCCTTGGTTGTCCCCTGTCTTGTCCCTGGTCTTGTCATGGTTGTCCCCTGTCTTGTCCCTGGTCTTGTCCTTGGTTGTCCCTGGTCTTGTCCCTGGTCTTGTCCCTGGTTGTCCCCTGTCTTGTCCCTGGTCTTGTCCTTGGTTTCGTCCCTGGTTGTCCCCTGTCTTGTCCCTGGTCTTGTCCCTGGTTGTCCCCTGTCTTGTCCCTGGTCTTGTCCTTGGTTGTCCCCGCTCTTGTCCCTGATTGTCCTTGGTTTTATCCCTGGTTGTGTCCCTGGTCTTGTCATGGTTGTCCCCTGTCTTGTCCCTGGTTGTCCCTGGTCTTGTCCCTGGTTGTCCCTGGTCTTGTCCTTGGTTGTCCCCTGTCTTGTCCCTGGTCTTGTCCCTGGTTGTCCCCTGTCTTGTCCCTGGTTGTCCCCTGTCTTGTCCCTGGTCTTGTCCTTGGTTGTCCCCTGTCTTGTCCCTGGTCTTGTTCTTGGTTGTCCTTGGTTTCGTCCCTGGTTGTCCCTGGTCTTGTCCTTGGTTGTCCCCTGTCTCGTCCCTGGTCTTGTCCTTGGTTGTCCCCTGTCTTGTCCCTGGTCTTGTCCCTGGTCTTGTCCCTGGTTGTCCCCTGTCTTGTCCCTGGTTGTCCCCGGTCTTGTCCCTGGTTGTCCTTGGTTGTCCCTGGTCTTGTCCCTGGTTGTCCTTGGTTTCGTCCCTGGTTGTCCATGGTTGTCCCTGGTCTTGTCCCTGGTTGTCCCTAGTCTTGTCCTTGGTTGTCCCCTGTATAGTCCCTGGTTTTCCCCGGTCTTGTCCATTGTTGTCCCTGGTCTTGTCCCTGGTTGTCCCTAGTCTTGTCCCTGGTTGTCCCCTGTCTTGTCCCTGGTTGTCCCCTGTCTTGTCCTTGGTTGTCCCCTGTCTTGTCCCTGGTCTTGTCCTTGGTTGTCCCCTGTCTTGTCCCTGGTCTTGTCCTTGGTTTCGTCCCTGGTTGTCCCTGGTTGTCCCCTGTCTTGTCCCCGGTCTTGTCATGGTTGTCCCCTGTCTTGTCCCCGTCTGTCTGAGCAGTGGACCAGCAGCAGCAGACAGACAGACGGTGCGTTCAGGGTCACACTCGTCATTCTCCGACTGTTACTCACAAAGAAGAAAATATTCCTCCACTCTTCATCTTCCATTGACTCCCATGCATTTATACATTTAACATTTAGCCGGCTGGGGGCCTCTGGGGGCCCCAAACATTATTCTGCTGTCAGTCACCCTGAAACACGGCCAGTAATGAGATTCTATCCAAAGCCGACCTGCAGCATGAAGGGAAATCACACCTACGCCGCTAAATGATTGACAGCACGCCGTCTTCCCATAATCCCACACTGCACTCACTAGAGACCCTCGCAGACGGTAGAAGATACCCCCCCAAAAAATTCTCACATCAGGTATTCAGAGAGGTAAAAGACGAGAGAAGGCCCGACATCTTCATCATCTTCATCACTATTAACTTTATCATCATCCTCATCACCGTCAGTTCAGTCAGTGTGATGTTCAACCTGAGGCAGGGGGCCCTTCATGAGGACGCCGACCTGCAGCCGTTCAAACCCTGAAAAACTCAGCTCTGAGGGGATGATGAAGATGATGATGATGAAGATGGTGATGATGATGATGATGATGATGGTGGTGATGATGATGGTGATGATGATGATGGTGATGATGATGATGATGACGATGATGATGATGGTGATGATGATGATGGTGATGATGGTGATGATGAAGAGGATGATGGTGATGATGATGGTGATGATGATGGTTATGATGATGAGGATGAAGATGATGATGAAGATGATGATGGTGAGGAGGATGAAGATGATGGTGATGAAGATGATGATGATGATGATGATGGTGATGATGATGGTGGTGATGATGATGATGATGGTGAGGAGGATGAAGATGATGGTGATGATGATGATCTTGTTGCTTGTTCACCCTGACCACCGTGAACACAGACTGAGAGTTTCTAACCTGATGTCTGAAACAGAGGGCTGAGAGCAACACACACACATCTGCACTGACTGTGTGTGTGTGTGTGTGTGTGTGTGTGTGTGTGTGTGTGTGTGTGTGTGCGCGCATCCATCCATCATCCATCCATCCATCATCCACTTTTCTACTCCTCCATCCATATCCATTTATTCATCCTCCCTGTTTTCCTGATCTGCCCCAGTTTATCTGGTTCTGTTAGAATCTCTCAGATCCAAACTCACCCTGAAATCATCCTCCTCTCTTCATGAGGAACCTTTGTCATATCTGACGGTCCGTATTAGTAAAGATCTGAGACTGAACAGTCACTGAGACCAAAGAACAAACACTGAACCTCCTTCAGCCTGAGAACAAAACCAACATGTGACCTGGTGAAGACGTAAACAGACGGACCGAACCACAAAACATAAAAGACCCAAAAAAATCACTGATGGGACTTTAATCATCTGCAGCTGTTCAGGTCAGTGTTGTTGTTCACAGTCAGCTGATTGTTGTTGTTGTTGTTTATAATCAGCTGATTGTTGTTGTTGTTGTTGTTTATAATCAGCTGATTGTTGTTGTTGTTTATAATCAGCTGATTGTTGTTGTTGTTTATAATCAGCTGATTGTTGTTTTCCACAGTATGCCTGTTTTGTGTTTGTTGATGTTTCTGCTGTCATTCTCACTCTGTTCCTGTTGTGTAGAGATCACACTATCACAACACTGACATGTTCAATTATAAACACACACACACACACACACACACACACACACACAGGTGTACACAGGCTGTGCAGAAATGTTTCTTTTTTAAATGATGTCTGAGGATGAAATACATTCAGA
>OY660882.1:24798174-24813174 GCA_962446985.1 Xyrichtys novacula | reverse complement strand
AGATGAAAAACTGAAAACTGCTCAAAAACAAGAGTTTAAAGAATAATGACAATAATAATAACTACAATCATAATAATAATAATAATAATAACGATAATAATAATAATAATAATGATAATAATAATAATAATAATAATGATAATAATAATAATAATAATAATTATAATAATAATGATAATAATAATGATAATAATAACGATAATAATAATAATGATAAAAATAATGATGATGATTCTCTTACACACTAATCAAACTTTATAGTCTGATTTCAATTAACGTTACTGATGATGATAAATGTTCTTAAATACTGACGTTAACGATAATTAGTATTAATTATACTTTGAGGATAAACATTAACGGACAGCAGTGACAGTCAAGTCTTAATAAAATCAGAGTGAGTCACTGATATTAACTTTAATAAATGTAAATAATGATATTAATGTTGTTATTTATGTGTAATGATGATGAGTCTGCAGCGCCGCAGTTTTACAGTCGGTCAGAAATTATTTTAATCTGAACGCAGAAATAAACTTTATTATTCATGAAATTTTTAATCTGAATGTTTGTGAAAAAATTAAACTTGGAGCTCCGCTCTTCATTCTGCTGAAATATCAACAAATAAAAACAATTAAATTAAATTAAATTAAATTAAATCACCAAAACTCAAACCGTGTCGATAAAGTTTGACAGATTAAAATTATTTCACTCTTTAAACCGTCGACTCAAAGTTTTATTTAAAGTAAATTAATGTGTGTGTGTGTGTGTGTGTGTTTCTGTAATAACAGTGAAATATGTGGATGTTAAATATTAAACACTGAGTCTGCAGACGCTCACAGAGAAACCTCCTCACTGTCCCAATATTTCCAATCGATCTGTGAATTTATTTTAAAGAGTTGATTTTCCAAAAACTCTCCTTTTATTTTTTTAATCTTAAAGAGTCAAAAACATTAAAAACATTTAAAACATTAAAAACATTAAAAACATTCGACTCCGAGCCGCTGAGATTTCTGAATCACTGAAATGATATTTTAGATGTTTGAGGGAAAGAGAGCTCAATAATAGGAGTATAAAATAATAACTCAGGTGAGTGAATGTAGAGACGGGTTAGATTATCAGAGTATAAAATAATAAAATAATAACTCAGGTTAGTAAGTTTAGAGACAGGTTAGATTATCAGAGTATAGAATAATAACTCAGGTTAGTAAATGTAGAGACAGGTTAAATTATCAGAGTATGAAACACTGACTGCGGTGAGCAGACCGGTTTGGAGTGAAATCTCGTGTTTCTTCAGTTTTTTTGAGGAGCTCAGAGTTTTTCTCTGTCGGCTCTTCTGATCGACTTTCATGAACAAACAAACACTCACATCTGTTTCTAAAACCTTCTTCTTCTTCTTCTTCTTCTTTACTTTATTAAAAAACAGTAAATTCTGAAAGAGTAAAAATCTGTTTCTCTGTTTGAAGCGTCTTTAGTTTTTTGGTTTCATCTGTTTTTTCGGTGATTTTTTCGTCCGTCTGTTCAGAGTTCTGAAAACAGGATTTAGGTGAAGAAGGTGATGGCTGCGTCCTCTCTGCTCTTTTTTCATTAAACTTTATTTTAATTTCAGATTTTTATTGATATTTATTTGGACTTTGTGAACTCGAGGTAAATCCTCCTGATTCAGAGATTCGACCTTCAAACTTCACGGCTCTAAAAAAAGAGTCTCTCAGTCCGACTCCGTCTCTCCCTCGCTGTCGTGTCTCTGATTTTATTCATAAATATTTTAAAAGTTTGTTTTTGTTCGTCTGCAGAAACTGAAGCTCAAAAATCTAAACAGACCTTTTTTTTTTTCCGTGTCCGTCTCCGGACTCGGTCCACTCGGACTCTAAACTCTGATTTTAATTCTGACCTTCAGACTCGAAAACCATGAAGATAAAAATGTTTAAAGGATTGAAACTCTCAGATATTAAATTATTTTTGGACTTTTTCTCTCTGAGTTTTTCTTCAGCCTCTCTCTGCAGACGTCGTCGTCGTTGTCTCACACACTCGGCTGAACGTTTAAAAAATCTGTTTTTATCACAAACCTCTTTGTTTTTATTCCTGAATGAAAATCTAAAAAAGTCGAATCAGTTTAATTTTATCATCAAACAACAAAAACTCATAAATTTAAATTTTACTGGAGAGAAAAATCTTTAAATCTTTAAATCTGAGGGACAGAAATCGGAGGAGCTGTCGGCGTCTCTCTGAACTGCAGAGGACTCGTCTATGAAGCCGCCTCCTCTTCATCTGAGCTCGCTATCTGAGCCGCCGCTTGTCCGTGGGGACTACAGCTCCCAGAATCCCTCAGGGGCGGCACTGATCGGCGGTGAGTTTACCTCTGAGCAGCCGTGTTGGCGTCCACCACGCCGGCAGAGTGCATCCAGGAGCGAACAGCCAGCGGCTCCTCCTTCATGCCGGCCGTGGCCCCGCGGGGCAGGTTGTCCTGGATCCCAAACATCTGCGGGGCCCCAACGCTACGACCGCCAACGCCGAGGCTCGACCACGACCGCAAAACAGCCGGAAAAAAACTCAAGAAGAAGAGAAAAAGTCAAGAAGGAGGAAAAAACTCCGGCGGCAGGAGAAGAAAAGTGATCGGGAGGAGGAGAGTCCAGAAAAACTCTGAGGACGAAGACGGTTTCTGACAAACGCCTCGAAGTCTCGAATCAGCCGGAGAGGACGGAGCGAGAGGAGGACGGGAGGAGGACGGGAAAAAAGGAGAAAAGAGGAGAAACAGATCTGTGCAGCAGGAGGAGGAGGAGAAAGAAAAAAGGAGGTTTTTATTGTTCTGCTGAGTCTCTGAACTTTCACAGATTTCTTCTCTCAGTTTATTTTCAGGGTTTTTAAAAACTTCTCTGCCGACATGTTGAAACGAAAGAACGAAAGAAAAAAGAAAAATAAAATCCTCAGAGGACAAGAAATGGAGGGGAAGAAGAGCGCCGGGTCCGGACGGCGAATCGAGCGCGAGGAAGCAAAGTGTCTTTTTTCTTTTCCCCAAAGAGCGCTTGAGAGGAGGGCCGGGATGGAGGGATGAGGAGCGGAGGAGAAACTCTCAGCCCTGCGGCCCCACAGGACTGGACGCCAAAACCCCAAAACCCCACGGGTCTTCCTCTGAGCTGCTGACGCCATCCAGAGGGGCGGGGCCTGACCATAAAAGGACAGGAGAGGTGAGAGAGTGAGAGAGTGTGAGGAGAGAGAGGAAGAAAGAGAGAGAGAGAGAGAGAGAGAGAGAGAGAGAAGGGGGGGAGGGGGCAGGTGCTCGAACCGACCAACCAGAGAGGAGGGGGGTGAGAGAGAGAGAGAGAGAGGGGAGGAGGGGCTGGGAGGGGAGAACCCGTGTGCAGTCATTACCTCTCTGAAGTGTCTCACTGGTCTCACTGGTGCGGCTGCTCTGGTTTTCGCTCTCTGGCCTCTGATTGGCTGTCAGGTGTCAGCTGTGGGGGGGTCAGGGTCAGGATCCTCCGAGGAATCTGGTGAGGGGTCAAAGTTCAGGAGGAAGACGGCTATGAGGATCAGACAGACTGAGAGTTTGGTCTATGAAGAGGATGAACAGCAGGGGGCGCTGTTCTCCATTCACCGCCATAAAAACACCAAAGAAGAAGAAGATGTCACCTCCACACGCATGTTCGAAATAAAACCAGGTCACGGCGGCGTTCCTCAGGGCGCCGAACTTTGGCTGAGATCATCCTCCACGCCGACGATTCTCAGATTTATCCGACAAACATCCGAGTCCGAAACCAGAGAAATAAAAAAACAATAAAATAAAAATAAAAACAGACACAGACGCTCAGTTTGATCATCAACTTTAACTCGGGGTTCCTCAGGGCGCCGTCCTCAGGGCGCCGTCCTCGGGACGATCGCAGAATAATCCAAACTCTGTTTCTCCACAGGAAGTGAGGCAGGCTTTTCAGAGTAAAAGCACTCCCGTCCTCCGGGGGAGAAAGGCCTCCGAGGCTCCGAGGGGTGGACCGAGTCCAGAGCGAGGAAGAGAGAGAAAAAGAGAGGAGGAGAAAATAGAACCGACCCGAGGAGGAGAGAGAGAGAAGACGAGAAACGGAGAGATGGTTTCAAGAAAGAGGAAAATATTCAGAGAGACAAATAAGAAGAAAAAAATGATGTTTTTGAATTTGACCAGAATGAAAAAAGGACGAACAGAAAGTGAAGAAGAAGAAAAAAAGGAGAAAATAAAAAAGGAGAAAATAAATCTGTGGACCGTTTTCAAAGATGGAGAGAAAAACTGATGAAGGACGTGAAGAAGAAGAAAGTGGTGAGTTTTTTTTTTTAATCAATTTTTAATTTCAATAAAATAAAAATAAAAAAAGAATGATAAAAAAAAACAGATGAAATAAAAAGACTGAAGAGAAAACTGCAGGTTTGTTATTCAGAGAAATTTCATCCTTCACTTAAAACGGAGGAAGAGTGGGGGGGGCAGGGTGAGAGGGGGGAGAGGGGGGGGAAGGGGGAGGAGGAGAAAGAAGGAGGGGGAGGAGGAGAAGGAGGGGGAGGAGAGGGCAATCTGGTTTCCAAATGAGTCTTGGTTCTTTTGGGACAAATCCTCGACCCTCAGGAGGCGGGGTCATCCCCGTTCGCTGTTGTTTTTATTTTCTTTTTTTTGTTTCATCGTCGAGCAGCAGGAGGAAAAAAAACAATCAATCCTCTTCAGTTTATAATCAATCAAAAATCAATCCTCTCTGTTTGAATATTGATCGATGATAAACTGAAGTTGATCAGATCTCACCTTTACCTGCTTCTGATCATGAACCTGATCAAATCTGATCAATAATGACGTTTTAATAAGGAGCAAATAAACCTGATAATTTTAAAGATCTCAGATCAATCAGGCCTCCTCCTCCTCTTTTATTTTGAAAGGCTGATTTTTTTTTTATTAAAAGTTTTTATTCCTTTAAATAAACATGAATCTGTTTTCATAATAACAGTTTAAATAATAACAGTTTTATTGATAACAGTTTTATTGATAACAGTTTTATTGATAACAGTTTAAATAATAACAGTTTATTGATAACAGTTTTAAAAAGTTTTATTGATAACAGTTTTATTGATAACAGTTTTATTGATAACAGTTTTAAAAAGTTTTATTGATAACAGTTTTATTGATAACAGTTTTATTGATAACAGTTTTATTGATAACAGTTTTAAAAAGTTTTATTGATAACAGTTTTATTGATAACAGTTTAAATAATAACAGTTTTATTGATAACAGTTTTATTGATAACAGTTTAAATAATAACAGTTTTATTGATAACAGTTTTATTGATAACAGTTTAAATAATAACAGTTTTATTGATAACAGTTTCATTGATAACTCCACGGTCAGAGAAACTCTGTCGATCGCAGATTTCAGGATTTAACTTCAGTCTGAAAATCAAAAATCTTCATTTCTGTCGAAAATTAAAACCTCTGAATTTGTGACGATGGTAAAATAAAAGTTTAAATACCTGAGAAAAAAAAAACTTCTTCTATTTGAACAGAATAAATCATGTTTGGACTGATCGTTGATACTGATATTAATATTGATTATTGATCATGATCCAATAATGTAGTTAAAAATAATTAAAAAGATTCAGAAACAAAAAAATAAAACGTCTTTATTTTTTCAAACGAGCCGCAGAGTCAAACCTCCTCATCGTTACTGTGTGTGTGAAGTGTTTCCTATTGTGTGTGTGTGAGAGAGACGGCGCCACACACACACACACACACACACACATTTGCATTTAAATAGCGACATCAACCAGCGTTCACGGCGGCACACCGGCGGGTTTCCCAGATGTCACGGCAAAGTCAGATGGGCCAGCTGTCACACACACACACACACACACACACACACACACACACACACACACACACACACACACACACAGCTGACTCGGTGAAAAACATTCATTCAGTTTAAACTACACAGAGTTTAAATACATACTCAGTGTGTGTGTGTGTGTGTGTGTGTGTGTGTGTGTGTGTGTGTGTGTGTGTGTGTGTGTGTGTGTTAAGAATCAGCAGGAACACGAATCGAACCTCAGACCTCGGCTGATCCTCATTAAACACCTGATGACATCACTCACCTGTGGTCCATCAGCCAATAGGAGTCGAGGATGTGAGAGCGAGGGGCCTCGAACTTTGAGCGCCGAGTTTAACGATTTCTCAGAGAGAAAACGGATCAGTTTAAAAATAATCAATAAAAAAGTTAATCAATCAATTACAAAAATATATATATATTTTTTTTAATCAACAGAAATATAAAAACAATCAATAAAAAAACAAAATCATTACAAACTGTCCATGAAAAACCAATCAATCAGAAACCAATAAAAACAAACAATCAATAAGAAACCGATAAAAACAAACCAATCAATAAGAAACTAATAAAAACAAACCAATCAATCAGAAACTAATAAAAACAAACCATTGAACTCAAATCAATAAAAAGAAAGAAGAGAAACAGCTGACTGAAAACCAATAATCAATGGTCATGGTCCGATCAGTAAACTCATTATTCATTAAAATAATTCATTGATCTGAAAAACAGCATCAAGAAACCGATCAGTGATGAAAGAAGAAGAATTGATCCTGATTGATGATCGACTCTGAAGGTCACCTGATCGTTTAATCCTGCTGACTCAGCAGATCAAAGTGTTTTTCATCATCACAACATCTGTGTGTGATCAGGAACAGCTGAGAGCGCCGCCATCGCCGCCAGTGCCATGGTCGTCTGCACAGGTGAGTCTCTTTCAAACACACCTGGTGGACAGAGGGCGGAGCTTCGAGGGTCTGAAACACCTTCAGCTTTTCCTCCACGGTGGACGTGAAGGACGGACAGGTGGAGAAAACAGACGGACCTGTCAGGTTTCTGCTTTTACTCTCAACCAATGAGAGACGGAGGCGGAACCAGCTGATCGGAACGATGACGACGTTTAAAAACATGAGAACGTTCAAGAACTTTGACGACGTTTAAAAAACTGAAACTATGAAACGTTTAAAAACATGAAAACGTTTAAAAACATTTAAAAAACTGAGAACGTTTAAAAACAAACGGAGACGAGCTGAAAATCACTGTGAGGAGATTTCTGAGAGTTCAGTGATGAACTGTCTGAGTCAGGAGGAGGAACAGAAGGAGGAGGAACAGGAGGAGGAACAGAAGAATAGAAACAGAGGAGGAGAAACAGAAAGAGAAAATGAAAGGAAACAAAGCTTTCGACCTTCAGCTGCAAACAGAAAAACATTTTACCATTCAGTGTGTGTGTGTGTGTGTGTGTGTGTGTGTGTGTGTGTGTGTGTGTGTGTGTGTGTGTGTGTGTGTGTGTGTGTGTGTGTGTGTGTGTGTGTTGTAGAGGGATTTCCAGTTCTCCCAGTTCAGGGAATTCCCTCTGTCCCAGCAGAGAGAGGGGCGAGCGAGGGAAGAGCGACACCAAGAGGAGAGAGAGAGAGAGAGAGGAAGGAAGAGAGAGGGAGAGTTTTCATTTAGATTTTTTTAAGACGTTTTTAGTAAAAAATCAAATATTTTTATATGTTTATATATTTATATATATATTTATAAATATATATATAAATATATATATATAAATATATAAACATATAAAAAAAAAGAAAAATATTATTTCAGGTAAAAATCACCTGATAGTTATTTTGTCTGTTTTTTGTCTAAATTTGTCTTTAATCTCATCGTGAATTAAAAACAGATCAACAGCAACAAGGACAGGAGGGACAGACACACAACAAAAACACACAAAACAGCAGAAGAGGGAGGACAGCAGAGACACGTCCTGAACAGGACAGACATCGAAGGAGACGGACGCTCAATCTGCTCTGATGGCGTTAGGAATCAATGAGTTAGACCCTCAGTCCGGTCTGACAGGCCGAGTTAGACCCTCAGTCCGGTCTGACAGGTACAGTCTCTGTTGTTGGTTCGAATCGTCGTCTCTGCTCCTTCGTTTCTCTTAATTGATCCGGACGTGTCTTTAATTACTTTAATTAATTAACCAGGAGGTTAATGGATTCAGCTTTGTCTCCAGATGTCCACAGATGCTGTGTCCTCTGTCTTTAACCTCATCACTCCTCCTCCACCTTCTCCTCCTCCTCTCTCTTCCTCTCCTCTCCTCCACCTTCTCCTCCTCCTCTCTCCTCCTCCTCCTCTCTCTTCCTCTCCTCCTCCTCCTCCTCCTCCTCCACCTTCTCCTCCTCCTCTCTCTTCCTCTCCTCTCCTCCACCTCTCTCCTCCTCCTCCCTCCTTCTCTCTCCTCCTCCTCCTCCACCTTCTCCTCCTCCTCTCTCTTCCTCTCTCCTCCTCCTCTCTCTTCCTCTCCTCTCCTCCTCCTCTCTCCTCCTCCTCTCTCTCCTTTTTCTGTTCTCGATGATTTTTGAGTTTTTCACTTTCTGTCGTATTTAAAGAGAATCTGTTTCTTTTGTCTTCAGGACGGAGGACAGGTCTGTCCAACAGAAACCCGGGATCTGGATCTGGATCAGGATCAGGGATCAGGATCAGGGATCTTGATCTCACAGTGACTCCTCCTCCTTGCTGTTAAAGAGGAGGTGTTTCCTGGTCGTCTGACTCTGATTTTTTTCCGTCTTTGTCGTTTGTCTGTGTTTTTGTGTGTATTTCATGTTGTGTTCTTTCTGTGTGTGTTTGTTGTGTAATTGTCTCTGTGGTCCAGGAGTGAGCCGGACCTTCAGCAGCTCACTGTCAGGCCTTTTCTCAAGACTCCCTCCTGGTTCCTCTCTCCTGGTTCCTCTCTCCTGGTTCCTCTCTCTCCTGGTTCCTCCCTCCTGTTTCCTCCCTCCTGGTTCCTCTCTCCTGGTTCCTCTCTCCTGGTTCCTCTCTCCTGGTTCCTCTCCCTCCTGGTTCCTCTCTCCTGGTTCCTCTCTCCTGGTTCCTCCCTCCTGTTTCCTCCCTCCTGGTTCCTCTCTCCTGGTTCCTCTCTCCTGGTTCCTCTCTCCTGGTTCCTCTCCCTCCTGGTTCCTCTCTCCTGTTTCCTCTCTCCTGGTTCCTCTCTCCTGGTTCCTCTCTCCTGGTTTGTCGGCTTGTTTTTGGCGGTGACCTCTGACCTCTGAGGTGGAAACATTTAGTTTTTTTTCGTTTCTTCAGGATATTTCAGGTTTTTGAAGTATGAAGTACTCTGATGAAGTAAAAGTATCACAGTAAGTAGGACGGCCTCTGTTTGGGGTCCCTGGGCCCCCCTCTGAGGACCGTGAATGTTTCAGAGACCCCCCCCCCCCCCCCCCTGTTACTAAAGTTCAGAGGTCACATGACCCTGAGATGAAGAAGAGGACTCTGCGGCTCCACGTCGTGTTTTAAACAAACATCTTCAGTCTTCAGGTCAGTTTCCTCTTTTTATCTTTAAAGGTGAAAAAAAATCTGAATATTTCTGATTAAAACATCATTAAACTGAAGGTGTGTGTGTGTGAGTGTATGTGAGTGTGTGTGTGTGTGTGTGTGTGTGTGTGTGTGTGTGTGTGTGTGTGTGTGTGTGTGTGTGTGCGCTGAGCTCGTCTCTGCTGGGGTTCATTAGTGAGTGTGTAGCGCCCTCTGCTGGATCACAGTGAGAATGGACGTCTCATTTGTCCTCATGCTTTTATAATTAAAGTTCATTCAATCAAACTTTATTTATAAATCATCTTTAACAAAGAGTAATCTGGGCGATAAAGGGTTAAAATCACAAACACACCTGAGGAACCGGACAGGTGAGGAGCAGACCGACAACAACAACAACGACGACGACATCAACAACAACGACAACGACGACATCACAGATAAACTCAGTACTACTACAAAAATACTACATCTACTACAAACTACCACAAAAATACTACATCTACTACAAACTACCACAAAAATACTACATCTCCATAAGTGACTAAGCCCTCAGTACTTTGACCTTTAATTATCAATCAATCAATCAATCAATCAAATTTTGTTTTTAAAGCACTTTTCATAGAAACATGTAAAACAAAGTGTGTCTGTGCAGAAAAAACAATGAAATTAATAAAAATAACAAACCCCCCATTCAACACAGACACACACACACACAGACACACACACACACACAACACACAGACACACACACACACAGACACACACACACAGACACACAGACACACACTCACACAAATCAAAATTGAACTAAAAACCAAAATAAATGATTGTGAAAACAGTTGACTGGTCGCTGATGCTGACAGCTCTCAAATTTATATTTATACTTAGATATATTTAAATATATTTATATTTATGTATATCTATATATTTATATCTATATACATTTATATATTTATATTTATATATATTTATATTTATGTATATCTATATATTTATATCTATATACATTTATATATTTATATTTATATATATTTATATTTATGTATATCTATATATTTATATCTATATACATTTATATATTTATATTTATGTATATCTATATATTTATATCTATATACATTTATATATTTATATTTATATTATATATTCATATTTATATTTATAAATACAGTACAGTCCCAAAGTTTGGACAGACCTCCTCATTCGATGCATTTTCTTTATTCTTATTTCTGTTTAATTGTAGATTCTCAGTGAAGGCGTCTGAACTATGAATGAACACATGAGGAATAATGTGCTGAAGAGAAACGTGTGAAATAACATGTTTTATGTTCCTCAGAGTCGACCCCCTTTGTTTTTTTCTGATAGAGCTGAAGACTTTTGCTGTCCTCTCACTGACCTTCATGACGTCGTCACCTGAGATGGTTTTAGTCCCACAGGTGTGTCTGCTCAGGGTTTCTGACAGAGTCGCTCACTAAGTTCTTCTGTCATCAAGAGCAAAGGGGGGCTACTTTAAAGAAACTGGAATATAAAACATGTTTTCAGTTATTTCACACTTTTTTACAAAGTTCCTCATGTGTTCATTCATAGTTTTGATCCTTCAGTGAGAATCTTTGATGTAAACAGTCGTATAAAAAATAAAGAAAAGACACTGAATGAGGAGGCGTGTCCAAACTTTGGGCCTGAACTGTATTTATATTTTTATATTCATTTATTTTTAGATAAACTCTCTCCCTCTCTCTCTCTCTCTCTCACTCTCTCACCACTCTCTCACTCTCTCTCTCTCTCTCTCTCTCTCTCTCTCTCTCTCTCTCTCTCCCTCTCTCTCACTCTCTCTCTCTCTCTCTCTCTCTCTCTCTCTCTCTCTCTCTCTCTCTCTCTCTCTCTCTCACTCTCTCTCTTTCACTCTCACTCACTCTCTCTCTCTCTCTCACTCTCTCTCACTCTTCTTTCTCTTTCTGCTCATGAATGGACGCAGTTTCAGAGACCAGGGTCAAAGGTCATCTGAATGTTTACACTGAGACTTTAAACGAGTTTCATTTAAATTTAAAGTTTTTTATTATTTTGACTCTTTTTTTATGTTTTTATCCCTTAATGACTTTTGAAGGTGTGAAACTTTATTGAAAATTCTTCACTGACAGAGTTTCACGGTCTTTGTCTCCATCTAGTGGACGAAACTCAGACCAACTCTTTAAGGTCAGTCCACTCGACCTGACTCAGGAGATAGATAAGGAGGACCAAAGACATGAAGAGCTTTAAAAACCAATAAAACAAACTGTTTTAAATCTATTTTAAAAGAGAGACGGGAGTCGACGCAGAGACCTTCAGACCGCTGTCATGTGACCTCTCTGTCTGCAGCTGAACTTTGGAGGAACTGTGAAAAAGTTCTTTTAGGGTGTTAAAATAATCTATAAGTGATGAAAACATGAATTCATGTCTGCAGAGAGAGAGAAACGTTCACTCTCTGGTTCTTTAAACGATAAAATACCTTCTCAGTAAAATCTCAGATGTGGTTCAAAAACTGAATCAGGTTCCAGGAGAACTCTGAGTCCACTGACCCGGGTCTCTGAACCGATGACTAAAACCTGAGTTTGATCATCTGAAGGTCTTCTCTGAAGAAGTCCTGGTCTGGATGGACGCAGATGATGGTCCTAAACCTGGAGATCTAGTTCAGTCTTCACAGATGAGGAAGATACTCAGGACACGGACTCTGATGATCCCGGACCATCAGGGAGACTAGATCTGGACTGGGGGATGAGAACAGGTCTGGTGGACCCTCTGGTCTGAGGAGAGGAGGATTTCAGAGTCCAGGATCAGGTTTTAATCAGACAGACTTCAGGACAGTTTTCCTCTCAGTCCACCTCAGATGGACTCCGGTCCAGAGGAGTCTGCTGGTTCTGGATCCTGGTCTCCTCTGATTGGTCGTCTGTGTTTTTGTTTTGATTGATCAGCTGATTTTTTTGAGTTTAAGAACAAAAAGTTTCTAAGGGCTCAGAACCACATTTCCCATGAGGCCCCTGTGTTTCTGTGAGGGGGAGGAGAGTGGGAGGAGGGATGGGGGGTGGGGGGGAAGAATGTGAGGAATTCATTTCCTGTTGAAGAGAGAGAGAGGAGTCACAGTCATGGCCGAGCGAAGGAGCGCTGACTCCTCCGAACTCCTGCAGGAGTCTGACTGTGTCTGACTCTGGTCCAGAGGAGGAGAGGAGGAGGAGCAGGAGGAACAGGAGGAGCAGGAGGCAGGAGGAGCAGGAGGAGCAGGGGTCCATCATGGCCGAGCCGCTGCTGAAGAGAACTTTCTCCAGGCTGAGAGGCAGAGACCGATCCCGCAGGAAGACCGACCCCAAACTGAGCGGTGAGACAAAACCGAGCCGTCAGTGTGTGTGTGTGTGTGTGTGTGTGTGTGTGTGTGTGTGTGTGTGTGTGTGTGTGTATGTGTGTGTGTGTGAGACTGATCAGAGACTCTCGGAAACTTTTTGTCAGTTTTTTCTCAGATTTCAGGCGAAAAATCTGCTTCAGATTCTCTCAGTGAAACTTTGTTCTCCTTCAAGTTCTCTGATGTTCTCTGTTACTGTGTGTTTAAGAGTGTGTGTGTGTGTGTGTGTGTGTGTGAAGGGCTCTGGGCTGTTCCTGGGGTTCCTGGGGAACACTGAGAACAGGATCTGTTGGGAACACCGAGGCTCAAAAACAGTCGGACCGTTTAAACGTGTCCGCGTGAGACTGAATTATCATGACGCTGTCCTCACTGTGAGACACCAGTCTGTCCTCACTGTGAGACACCAGACTGTCCTCACTTTGAGACAGACTGTCCTCACTGTGAGACACTAGACTGTCCTCACTGTGAGACAGACTGTCCTCACTGTGAGACACTAGACTGTCCTCACTGTGAGACACCAGACTGTCCTCACTGTGAGACACCAGACTGTCCTCACTGTGAGACACCAGTCTGTCCTCACTGTCAGACACCAGACTGTCCTCACTGTGAGACACCAGACTGTCCTCACTGTGAGACACCAGTCTGTCCTCACTGTGAGACACCAGTCCGTCCATAACCTGAGGACATGTGTGTTTGTGGACAGTGATAAACTTTAACAGGAAATAAAAACACGAGAGTGAATGTCGGAGGAAACCGTCAGTCAGGTTATTATCATGATTATATTTATTATCATCATCATCAATAGTATTATTATTGTTGTCATCATGATCAATGTTATCATCATCATACACATTATCATTATCATCTCCATCATTGTCTTCAATATCGTCATCTTCATCATTATGAATATCATCATCATCATCATTATATCACCATTATAATCATCACTATTACCATCCTCCTCATCATTATGAATATTATCATCATTGTCATTAAGGCCCTTTATTCTAATTATAGTTGCTTGGTTTCATTTTTTAAACTCATCATCTTCATCATTAATCTGACCATCCTCTTCCTCACTGACGAGCTGATCTCTCAGCGTCTCGTTAGTTTACAGCTTTGATTCTAAGTTTGTATCAGTGACACACATCTGGTTTCATTTTGAGCTTCCTGACAAACGCAGTCAGCTGACCATTTCCTGTCATTAGACCTGTGTGTGTGTGTGTGTGTGTGTGTGTGTGTGTGTCTGTGTGTGTGTGTGTCAGTTAGTGTGTGTGTCTGTTAGTTTACTTGTGTCTTCCTGTTTATCTGTGTGTGTGTGTTTGTGTGTTTATTACAGTAAGTTAAAATGTTTCAAGATTTCAGATAAAACCAGAGACTGTGTGTGTGTTTGTGTGTGTGTGTGTGTGTTTGTGTGTGTGTGTGTGTGTGTGTGTGTGTGTGTGTGTGTGTGTGTGTGTGTGTGTGTAAAGATGCAGTTTAAATTGTAAATCTGATCTGATCACAGAGTCAGACAGAAACACAAACGTACCATCCAACATGTGTGAGTCTCACACACACACACACACACACACACACACACACACACACACACACAGTAACAATGCCATCTTTGACTGTGTGTTAGTGTGTGTGTTAGTGTGTGTGTGTGTGTTAGTGTGTGTGTGTTGTAATGAATAGTGAATAGACAGCAGTGTGTGTGTTGAGTCTTAAACACAGAGAGCTCATTCACACACACACACACACACACACACACACACACACACACACACACACACAGCTGTTTATTTACCCCCCCCCAGCTGAAATGGAAAACAGCTGCTCCTGATTGGCTTACACACACACACACACACACTGAGTCACGTACAGTCCTCTTTCAGGTCCTCATGTCAGTGGAGTCTCTTCTCATGGACAGGATCAGGCCCCTCCCCCTGTCTGTTGATTGGTCAGTTTGGAGCATCCTGATTGGTCTCCTGTTGAGGACCTACAAAGTTCTGTCTCTGCGGGTTTTGGACCTCAGGGGGGGGGGGGGGCAGCGGTCTGCGCATGCGTCCCCCTTTTTGGACGGACCAGATTCTGTTCTAGCTTCTTTGTCAAAATGTCTGTTCTGCCTCAACTTCCTGTTTGTGCGAAAATAACTGGACAAAACTGGACAAAACTGGACAAAACTGGACAAAACTGGATTAAACTGGACCAAACTGGACTAAACTGGACTGAACTGGACTGAACTGGACTAAACTGGACCAAACTGGACTGAACTGGACTAAACTGGACCAAACCCGACTGAACTGGACTA
>OY660882.1:24773174-24793174 GCA_962446985.1 Xyrichtys novacula | reverse complement strand
TCGGTCCTACATCAGTCCACCATGAAGTCAGTAAACCAGCAGGGGGCAGCAGTGAGTTCCCTCTCCCCTCCAGCAGCACCAAGTCCTCCCAGCGGGCCTACCTGCAGAGCCTGGAGCGCAGCAGCAGGGCCTGGGTCCTGTCCTCAGGAAAGACCCAGGCTTCAGACCAGGCCTGTGGTCCTCAGGAGGAGAGCGGGCGCAACATCTGGTACAACCCCATCCCTGAGGAGGAGGACGGGGGCGGGGCCTGCAGAGGAGAAGACAAGGGGGAGGAGATCTGGAGGAGGAGGGAGGAGAGGGAGGAGAGGGGGGAGGGGGCCGTGACAAAGAGGGGAGGAGAGTCCAGATCAGAGGTGGGCGGGGACTGGGCGGGGTCAGCAGAGAAAGATGGTGGTCACTGTCCACCAGAGGGCGCCATTCAAACTGTGAACCACCATATTGATGACATAGAGACGGAGAGCTCAGGTAAGAGCGTGTGACTCCGCCCCCTCAGTCATAGAGCTCAGGTGTGTCACTGATAATTCTCTCTCTCTCTTTAGACCCGCCTCCCTCTGACTCCCATAAGAAAGGGGGCGTGTCCAGCAGTGTGATTGACAGGTTGCGGTCTCCCGGCACAGTGAGGAGACTCTCTCTGAAGATGAAGAAACTTCCGGAGCTGCGGCGTAAACTCAGTCTGCGCTCGTCCTCTCGAGCCCATCGCCAAGGAAACGACGCCAAAGGGGAGGGGGAGGAGTCAACGTGTAAGACCGCATCATCGTCCGCCCTGTCCGATCAGAACGTGATCAGCAGATATCACCTGGATAGCTCCACCCCTCCGGCCAGACCTCTGCGGCGCTCATCCAGGAGACGGTCCAGCAACAAAGGAGGTGATTGGTCGAAGCTGATCAGCTGATCTGACAGGTGAGGACACACCTGACTGTTTATGTTTGTCTTAAAGGTTACCTGAGTGACGGTGATTCTCCTGAGCTGCTGCCACGGCAACAAGCCCCTCCCATCACCTCCCCCCAGGAAACATGTGACGTCAGCTCGTTCCAGATGTACGTGGGCTCAGAACCGCCCCGCTGCAGCCAGAGGGTCACGGGTCTGCTGACGGTCCACCTGCTGGGACTGGAGGAGATGAAGACCTGCAGGTACGACCAGCAGGACCACCTGGACCACTGAGACCGGGTCAGAACCGGGTCTCACCTGGGAGGGTTAACGTGTTAATTTACACCGAATTCTTTCTCCAACGCCGTTTATAGTCGGACTAAGGTGGTCACATGACCTTCAGTTCTCCAGTCTTTATCGGAATAAGGCGATAATTTGGTTTAAAATCATCTGAAAACCATAAAAATCTGTTTTATTTCCGATCATTTTAACCCTTTAACCTCAGTACGTGGATTTAATTTTACACTGAGTCTCAGATTCGTTCTGACCCGTCCAATCACAGTCTTACCGTCAATTTCCATGGTTACTAAAAGGTCGTATCCTCCGATCGTAGCTGATCGTAACCATTCAAGTTAACGTGTCAAGTTCTACTTTTTCTGGACGCCGGAGCATGGCGGATAAATTCAGCACAGATTAACCCGTGCTGGAAAGGAAGTCGGGCACAGACTTCAAAATAAAACATCCGGCTTCTTTTCAAAATAAAACACTCCGTGTTTCAGGAGGATCGTATTTCACACCATGCAAACGGGCGGAGACGAACAAGTGAAAGGTTTTTAGACGTCATTTCACCCCGATGACACCATGGATGAGGAGATGCTGATTCTAGAAGTCTAGAAGTAGATTTCCTCCTCTGGAAGGACACAATCTACTGCTTATATGTCTATGTGTCTGTCTTTAGAGAGACAACTCGTTATCGTGAGATTGAACGTGAATCTGCGGGTTCTTGAAAGTTCTCGTCATTCCTGCTGTCTGTAATCCACCACGAAATTCGCCTCACAAACGGATCCAGTAGGAATTGGCAGACGGTGAAAATCACCGCCATTTTGGATGCGGTGGAAATTGGGGGTTAGCGTGGATGCTGATTGGCTGTAAACAGGAGATCGTTTAACTTTAACGAGACTTTATCAATACAGAGGCTAAAAACACCCGTGTGAGGTCGAAGACTAAGACTGTCTTTGTCTCTGTCCCTGTCCCTGTCTCTGTCTCTGTCCCTGTCCCTGTCTGTCCCTGTCTGTCTCAGGTCAGAGGTCAGTAAGGACATCTTTCTAGCCATTCAGATTGATGGAGTGACGAGAGCGAGGACCGCCCTCCTGCCACTGCGAAGCCCCACCCTCTCATTAAACCACGCCTTCAACTTGGAGCTGGAGAGAGCCCGGCAGCTTCGCATCGTGGTGCTAACTCCAGGTACTGACAACATGTCCACCAGGAACTAATGCCAGCAACACCAGGAACTCAGAGGTCTCCAAACCTGAACAGGAACTAGTATTTACCAAGAATGTGACCTTAACAGAACCAGGAACTAAAGCTGAACGGGTTCAGTACCAGAACTAAAACACAAAGATCTGATGTCAACGACAGCAGGAACTATGAGGACACCTGAACATGATACCAGTCCTCACACCTGAAAAAGGATCTTGTTCTTTAATCCTGGCAGTACTTCTGTTTGTCTTACTTTGAGTACTTTCACTGTACCAGACTGAAGGTAGTACTGATACTCAGAAAGTACTGCATTTATGAGCAGGTCCTGGTTAGTTCTGGTTAGTCCTAGTTAATCCTGGTTAGTCCTGGTTAGTCCTGGTTAGGGTTAGTTCTGGTTAGTTCTGGTTAGTCCTGGTTAGTTCTGGTTAGTCCTGGTTAGTTCTGGTTAGTCCTAGTTAGTCCTGGTTAGTTCTGGTTAGTCCTAGTTAGTCCTGGTTAGTTCTGGTTAGTCCTGGTTAGTCCTGGTTAGTCCTGGTTAGTCCTGGTTAGTTCTGGTAAGTTCTGGTTAGTCCTAGTTAGTTCTGGTTAGTCCTAGTTAGTCCTGGTTAGTCCTGGTTAGTTCTGGTTAGTCCTAGTTAGTCCTGGTTAGTCCTGTTAGTCCTAGTTAGTCCTGGTTAGTCCTGGTTAGTTCTGGTTAGTCCTGGTTAGTTCTGGTTAGTCCTGGTTTGGTATCCGAAGTTAAATGTTTTCTGTCCTGATCGGAGAAAGACGATGTAAACTGAGATCGTAGTTTAAGGACGAGGTTTACTAAAGTCTTACCCCAGAATTAAAGGTTCTCCTTCTGATTCATGACGTGTCCGGTTTGACGTGTCTCCGCAGTGTCTCCTCAGACTGTAGGGGGCGCCAAACCAGGAGCAGACCAGACCTCAGGGGGTCAGTGCAGGAACAGAGTCTGTGGTCTGGGAGGAGTCTCCATCCCGCCCCTCTTCAAAGGTCAAAACTCCGTCTTCATGAGTTTATAGAAAGACATGATGGTGTCCCAGGAGACGCCACATCTACCAACATACATCTACGTTTGAGTATCCTAAATGTGATAATGACAGTAATCAATAATCAATCATAACCATAATCAATAATAACATTAATTCAATAATCGATAATAACAATAATCAATAATAACAATAATCAATAATAACAATAATCAATAATAACAATAATTCAATAATAACATTAATTCAATAATCAATAATATCAATAATCAATAATAACATTAATCAATAATCAATAATAACAATAATCAATAATAACATCAATTCAATAATCAATAATATCAATAATCAATAATAACATTAATCAATAATCAATAATAACATTGATCTGCTCTTTCAGGAAGTCGTTGTCAGCAGCTCTGCGTGAAGTTGGAGCCCAGAGGACTTCTGTACTTCAAACTGTCTCTGCAGGAGAAGTGGGACACACAGGTAGACCCCAAAACCGTCTCCACCACGTGGTCTGGTTTAGTCCAGGTTTAGTCCAGGTTTAGTCCAGGTTGGTCCAGGTTGGTCCAGACCTGACGGTCCCACCACGAACACAGACCACCTGCTGAGATCTGGGAAATGTCCCGGAATACGGACTGTACAGAACCGAACCAAACTGGACCACATGGTGGAACCACAGCTGAGTCCATCTACGCCCACATATAGTCCTGACTGACCCGTTTAAACCGGGACAGCATGAACCAGTTCTACCCTTCAATCTGGGAGACGCCATTTTGTAACATTCTGTAGTTTTTCAATCATTTAAAAAACTACAAACATGGCCGCCTGCCTCTGATCGGCTGATAAAGTCTGATAAAGAGATCGGATTCATGCTCGGATCTTCGGGTCCTTCTCAGGGTTCAGAGTCTCAGACCGGGTTCAGGTCTTCATGGGTTCATCTGGTGAAGAACCCGATCAGAACTTCAGAAGTTCATGCCGACAGGTCTCCAGAACGTCTCTGTGTCTCTCCACAGCCCAGCAGCGACTCCTCAGGTCCTGCTAATGTCTTTGGGGTGGAACTGCACCACCTGGTGGAGAAAGAAAGGTCTGCACGTCCCGTCCCTCTACTGATCCAGAAGACGGTGGCCGAGATCGAGCGAAGAGGACTGAAGGTAAACCCAGAGGGACAGGAAGTCAAACTGTCCTCAGCTTTTATTTTGAAAGGCATGATCTGATCTCAGAGACTCAGGAGGACACCAAAGACCGTTTTATGAAGAGTCTGTCCAGGAGACTAAAAACATCCTTTAAATGTGTCCATGAGGATCAGAGACACAAACTAACCCTGAGACTGTTGATGTCTCTGTCCTCTGTCTGTCTCTGTCTCTCTGTCTCTGTCTCTTTGTCTCTGTCTCTGTCCTCTGTCTGTCTCTGTCTCTTTGTCTCTGTCTCCGTCCTCTGTCTGTCTCTGTCCTCTGTCTGTCTCTGTCTCTTTGTCTCTGTCCTCTGTCTCTTTGTCTCTGTCTCCGTCCTCTGTCTGTCTCTGTCCTCTGTCTGTCTCTGTCTCTTTGTCTCTGTCTTCGTCCTCTGTCTGTCTCTGTCTCTGTCCCTGTCTCTTTGTCTTTGTCTTTGTCTCTGTCTCTGTCCTCTGTCTGTCCCTCAGGTGGTCGGTCTGTACAGACTGTGTGGATCAGCGGCGGTGAAGAAGGAGCTCAGGGACTGGTTTGAGAGGGACAGTTCAGTCGTGTCCCTCAGTGAGGACCTTTACCCGGACATCAACGTCATCACAGGTCAGTGAGACTCACCTGGAGACACCTGGAGTCTGTAGACCTGTCCCACAACCTCAGGTCTGTTCAAGGTGACCCCTCACCTGTTCAGACTCTGCAGGTAGAATCCAGTCTGTTCACAGTCCTCCACCTCAGACCTGTCCTCCACCTTCGACCTGTCCTCCACCTCAGACCTGTCCCCCACCTTCGACCTGTCCTCCACCTCAGACCTGTCCTCCACCTCTGACCAATCCTCCACCTCAGACATGTCCTCCACCTCTGACCTGTCCTCCACCTCAGACCTGTCCTCCACCTTTAACATGTCCTCCACCTCAGACCTGTCCTCCACCTCAGACCTGTCCCCCACCTCAGACCTGTCCCCCACCTTTGACCTGTCCTCCACCTTTAAGATGTCCTCCACCTCAGACCTGTCCCCCACCTCAGACCTGTCCCCTACCTCAGACCTGTCCTCCACCTCAGACCTGTCCTCCACCTCAGACCTGTCCTCCACCTTTGACCTGTCTTCCACCTCAGACCTGTCCTCCACCTCAGACCTGTCCTCCACCTTTAACATGTCCTCCACCTTTGACCTGTCCTCCACCTCAGACCTGTCCCCCACCTTTGACCTGTCCTCCACCTTTAACATGTCCTCCACCTCAGACCTGTCCTCC
Source organism: Xyrichtys novacula (assembly GCA_962446985.1). Taxonomy (NCBI): domain Eukaryota; kingdom Metazoa; phylum Chordata; class Actinopteri; order Labriformes; family Labridae; genus Xyrichtys; species Xyrichtys novacula. The sequence continues at coordinate 24,787,420 of OY660882.1, read as the reverse complement.
ACCTTTGACCTGTCCTCCACCTTTAACATGTCCTCCACCTCAGACCTGTCCCCCACCTTTGACCTGTCCTCCACCTCAGACCTGTCCTCCACCTTTGACCTGTCCTCCACCTTTAACATGTCCTCCACCTCAGACCTGTCCCCCACCTCAGACCTGTCCTCCACCTCAGACCTGTCCTCCACCTCAGACCTGTCCTCCACCTTTAACATGTCCTCCACTTCAGACCTGTCCTCCACCTCAGACCTGTCCTCCACCTTTAACATGTCCTCCACCTTTGACCTGTCCTCCACCTCAGACCTGTCCCCCACCTTTGACCTGTCCTCCACCTTTAACATGTCCTCCACCTCAGACCTGTCCTCCACCTTTGACCTGTCCTCCACCTTTAACATGTCCTCCACATCAGACCTGTCCTCCACCTTTGACCTGTCCTCCACCTTTAACATGTCCTCCACCTCAGACCTGTCCTCCACCTCAGACCTGTCCTCCACCTTTAACATGTCCTCCACCTCAGACCTGTCCTCCACCTTTGACCTGTCCCCCACCTCAGACCTGTCCTCCACCTTTGACCTGTCCTCCACCTCAGACCTGTCCCCCACCTCAGACCTGTCCTCCACCTCTGTGTGTCTCTCAGGGATCCTGAAGGACTACCTGAGGGAGCTGCCGTCTCAGCTGATCACGCAGACCCTGTACCAGGTGGTCAGAGACGCCATGATGTTAAAACCTCCACCCCCACCACCTGTGACCCCTGACCCCCAACTGGCCCTCAGAACGGTGGAGCTGCTGTCCTGTCTGCCGCCGCCAGAGAGGGTAACGCAAAAACGACTACGTCAGAAAACTACATCAGTACTACATGAGTCATATATGACCAGTGTACTAATACTACATCAGAACTACATCAGTACTACGTCAGAACTACATCAGAACTACATCAGTACTACGTCAGAACTACATCAGAACTACATCAGAACTACGTCAGTACTACATCAGTACTACATGAGTCATATATGACCAGTGTACTAATACTACATCTCTACTACATCAGAACTACATCAGTACTACATCAGTACTACATCAGTACTACGTCAGAACTACATCACAAACATCAGTACTACATCAGAACTACATCAGAACTACATCAGTACTACATCAGTACTACGTCAGAACTACATCACAAACATCAGTACTACATCAGAACTACATCAGTACTACATCAGAACTACATCACAAACATCAGTACTACATCAGAACTACATCAGTACTACATCAGAACTACATCACAAACATCAGTACTACATCAGTACTACATCAGAACTACATCACAAACATCAGTACTACATCAGAACTACATCAGTACTACATCAGAACTACATCAGAACTACATCACAAACATCAGTACTACATCAGAACTACATGAGTACTACATCAGAACTACATCAGAACTACATCACAAACATCAGTACTACATCAGAACTACATCAGAACTACATCAGTACTACATCAGTACTACATCAGAACTACATCACAAACATCAGAACTACATCAGAACTACATCAGTACTACATCAGAACTACATCAGAACTACATCAGTACTACATCAGTACTACATCAGAACTACATCACAAACATCAGAACTACATCAGAACTACATCAGAACTACGTCAGTACTACATCAGTACTACATGAGTCATATATGACCAGTGTACTAATACTACATCTCTACTACATCAGAACTACATCAGTACTACATCAGTACTACATCAGTACTACGTCAGAACTACATCACAAACATCAGTACTACATCAGAACTACATCAGAACTACATCAGTACTACATCAGTACTACGTCAGAACTACATCACAAACATCAGTACTACATCAGTACTACATCAGAACTACATCACAAACATCAGTACTACATCAGAACTACATCAGTACTACATCAGAACTACATCACAAACATCAGTACTACATCAGTACTACATCAGAACTACATCACAAACATCAGTACTACATCAGAACTACATCAGTACTACATCAGAACTACATCAGAACTACATCACAAACATCAGTACTACATCAGAACTACATGAGTACTACATCAGAACTACATCAGAACTACATCACAAACATCAGTACTACATCAGAACTACATCAGAACTACATCAGTACTACATCAGTACTACATCAGAACTACATCACAAACATCAGAACTACATCAGAACTACATCAGTACTACATCAGAACTACATCAGAACTACATCAGTACTACATCAGTACTACATCAGAACTACATCACAAACATCAGAACTACATCAGAACTACATCAGTACTACATCAGAACTACATCAGAACTACGTCAGTACTACATCAGTACTACATGAGTCATATATGACCAGTGAACTAATACTACATCTCTACTACATCAGAACTACATCAGAACTACATCAGTACTACATCAGTACTACATCAGTACTACATCAGAACTACATCAGTACTACATCAGAACTACATCAGTACTACATCAGAACTACATCAGAACTACATCAGTACTACATCAGAACTACATCAGTACTACATCAGAACTACATCAGAACTACATCAGTACTACATCACAAACATCAGAACTACTCCTGTCTAACTGATCACAGACTGCAGTACTACGATGAAACAAAAACCTTGACTCGGCGTGTTCGTTCAGGCGAGTCAAGTTCAGCTCAGATCAGCTGATGACCTCCTGACCTCTTCAGCTGTTTAAACACTTCCTGCTTCTTCTGTAACCTTGGTAACCCTCCTCCACCTTAGCTCCTCCCTCTTTTTTTACCCTGTGTCTGATCTCCTCAGTGTCTTTGTATGTGACCATGTGACTTTTGTAGGACGGGTTCAAAGGTCAAAGTTAACGCCCACGGTGTCTCTGCAGGCCACTCTGTCCCTCCTGTTGGACCACCTCAGTCTGGTGGCGTCCTTCAGTTCCTACAACAGGATGACCCACCAGAACCTGGCGGTCTGTTTCGGCCCGGTTCTCCTCACGCCGACCCAGGAGGCCTGGAGGGCGGGGGGAGGAGGGGGAGGAGGGAGGGGAGGAAGAGGCGGGGTCAAGGGTCCATGTGAGGAGATCGCCAGTGCGGTGGACTTCAAACGTCACATTGAGGCGCTGCACTACCTGCTGCAGCTTTGGCCAGGTGAGTCAGAAGGTCAGGAGGTTAAAGGTCAGCCTCCTGAGGCTCCGCCCACGTTGTCACGGTCACACCTGTACCTCGTTTCCTGTCCTCAGTGCCCACAGATCGAGTCCCAGCAGGTGAACACTTTGACACCTCCCCGCCGGCCTCCCCCGCTCTTACCCATCATCCCCCACGGCGTCCTGCGCTGCGATTGGCTCTTCCCCAGAGCCCTGAGGAGGAGGTGGTGGTGTCACGGCGGGGTAGAGGCGGTCTGTCACGGCTGGAAAGTCCACCGCCGATAAACCGTTACGCCGGAGACTGGAGCGTCTGTGGACGAGACCTGCTGTCGAGACACGAGGCCGACTACGACGAGGTGGCAGGAAGTGACAGCGAAGGAGGTAAAGTGAAGCCCCGCCCTCATAAAAGATGGCAGACCCGACCCGAACGGACCAAACCAAGTCTCTGTGTTCAGGATGACGGTCAGCTGACGGAGGCTAGAGGGTGGAGCTAACTCTGATCTATTTTTGTTTTCAGGCAGCGGCGAGGAGGAGGACGAGGAGAAGAAGGGGGTGTGGTCAGGAGGAGCAGCAGGCGGTCTGTACGTGGACGACTTCCTGGACTTTGACGCTCCGTTTAACTGTCGGCTCAGCCTGAAGGACTTCGACACGCTGATCCACGACCTGGACCGCGAACTCGCCAAACACATCAACATCTGTCTGTAGGGGGGCGGGGTCTAAACGCGGTCTCTTCAGATCTCAGAACTTTAGATCTAACCCCGATTTCCACCGCATCCAGAACGTCTACTAAAACCCTAACTAAGGTCAGCACAGATGAACCCGTGCTGGAGAGGAAGTCGGGCACAGACTTCAAAATAAAACATCCTGCTTCTTTTCAAAATAAAACACTCCGTGTTTCAGGAGGATCGTATTTCACACCATGCAAACGGGCGGAGACGAACAAGTGAAAGGTTTTTAGACGTCATTTCACCCCGATGACACCATGGATGAGGAGATGCTGATTCTAGAAGTCTAGAAGTAGATTTCCTCCTCTGGAAGGACACAATCTACTGCTTATATGTCTATGTGTCTGTCTTTAGAGAGACAACTCGTTATCGTGAGATTGAACGTGAATCTGCGGTTCTTGTGAGTTCTCAGATTACCGATGTCCGTAATCCGCCGCATAATTCGCCTCACAAAGGAATTGGCGTACGGCGAAAGTTGCTGCCATTCCGGGTCGGCGCTGTTCTGGATGCGGTGAAAATCCCGGGTTAGTTGGTGGTTCTGATGATGTAGTCTGATCCGGACGGTTCTGTTCGAGGACTCCGGTCTGTGCCAAAAACAAAAACACCTTTAAGTTATTCTGACGATCCAAAGATGAAGTCCGACCCGGTTCTGTTCGGTTCTGTTTGATTAATGAGGACTTTTGTTCTGGTGCTGAGAGAACTGAGGCTCTGTTCGTGTTCTCGGTATCAGGGTGGGTCCTGGAGGTCCTGGAGGGTCCTGGAGGTCCTGGAGGTCCTGTTTGCACTGTTGAAGCCATAATGTGTTAAATTTAAAAAAACGACCTGAAGACGTCTGCTCTCAAAGATCAGTTCATATTTATTTCTTCTTTCTTTTCTGAGCTCCTGAAGGTCACCTGAAGGTCACCTGAAGGTCACCTGAAGGTCACCTGAAGGTCACAGCTGGAGCAGTTTTTCTGTTTAAATGTGAAGGTCATGTGAAGGACGATCTCCGGGGAGGAGAGGGGCTGAAGACTCCTCCCTCCATCAGGGTCAGAGATGTTTCCAAAGAGCTGAAGAAGAGAAACGCTCAGATCAGAGGTCAAAGGTCACAGAGTGAGGGAGGTGTCATGTGACCTCAGCAGAGTCTGACATCACAGTGACGTAAAACGAATCACTGAGAGATGCTGAGATGGCGTCCAAGGATCACGCCATCCTCTGTGTCGGTGTTCGGCTTCAGTTTGGCGTCAAATATGGACGAACGTTCCGTCTTTGTGAGTCAAAGGTCACCGCTTTCTCTCTGTGGCGCCCCCTGCAGGTGTTGTTCAGTAGCAGCTCTCAGTCTTCAGTATTTTGACGGTACAGAGTTTCTGTCCAGAGTTTGACGGACAGTTTGTCCTCAGAGACAGTTTGTCCTCAGAGACAGTTTGTCTGTTTTGTGTTGTTGTTGTTTTTTTTGTTGACAGTATTATTCTGATTATTTTGTTTTGCACACCTTCAGGAGCACTTGTGTGTATTTGTGTGTATTTGTGTTTGTGTGTTGTTGTGTATTTGTGTATTTGACTGGTGATGATGCTGTTTCCATGGAGACCACCGTTAACCAAAGTGATGAAGCACACTTTTATTTTTAATGTCTTATTAATCTGACCAAATATTAAACACTTGTTCTTTATTATTGTTGTTTTGAATAATAACTTTATTGATACGACATCTTTAACAACAGAAGTTTGATTCATTAATTCATTAGTTAGTTAATTAGTTAGTGAAGCGATCAGCTGATTTTCTCTGATTCTGGTCCTCCGGGTCAGAACCAGAGGGACAGACCTGGTCCAGAGAGACTCTGGGGTCACCAGAGTTCATGTGTCTCTGCAGCCTTAAAAGGACTGAAGGTTCGACTGAGTCTGTGGGCCCTCAGTGTTGACTGACAGGCAGTCCTGACCACAGCCTGTGTCATACACAGTCGTAGGCCCAATCCCAAACCGCCCCCTAAACACTCGCCCTCCCTCCGTTTGAGCGGGGGGTGAGTGGATCGTTCAGCCCTCTAATAGCGAGTCTGCACCGATGGTCACTCACAGCGGGGTTTTCAGGAAGAGCGCCGACAAATAATCATTTATTATTTATAAAATAATCAAATTAGAAAATCTTTGACAGAAATCAGAGGTTTTCTAACAGACCTGACCTCACACAGACAGACCTGTCCTTACAGTCTAAGATCAGGGTTCAGACTGTCACAGGAGGTCCTGACTCTGGTTTATCTGGTTTATCATGAGTAAAAGTTTAATTTCTTTATTTTCACATGAATCTCTTCAAACTTTCATATTTTTATTGATTTATTCCAATAATAATATTCTGTCCTCATCTTTAAACCTCTCCTGTCAGTCAGCGCTCAGGGATCAATCTCCTCCTCCTCCGCTGTTGCACAGGCTCCGCCCCATTGATTACGTGACCGTTGGAACGCGCTTTTTTTTGGGGCTTCATTCTGATTGGCTGAGAGCCTGAGCAGCTGACTGTCCGGGGCGCTGATTGGCTGAAACACACACCCCTTCTCTCTTTTTGTCGGGGGCGTGTCTGGGCGCGTTCACGGGCTGCCGCTCTTCCTGATGAGGAAAATGGTTGAAAAATAATAAGAGGAAAAACTAAAGGAGAAGAAAAAGAAGAAAAGGAAGAAGAAAGAGAAGAAGAAGAGTGAGAGAGTGAGCCTGGAGGAGGAGAGAGAGAGAGAGAGAGAGAGGAAGAGTTTGTTCATGAAGTCATCAGGTGAGAGAGAAATCAAACTGCGCCACAACTGATTCAGCTGGACGACAGACACACACACACACACACACACACACCTCTCTCTGTCTGTGTCTCTGTCTGTGTCTCTGTCTGTGTCTGTGTCTGAGCTGGTCCTCCAGGTGTGTTCCGCTCTGTTCTTTCCTGAGTTCTCAGTTTGTTTAAATTCAGTCCCTGAGGTCAGACTGACTCACAGATCCATCATCAGTCTGTAAAACAGTTTTAATAATAAACAGCTATTTATTATTATTATTATTATTATTATTATTATTGTTGTTGTTGTTGTTGTGATAATAATAATTTATTATTATTATTATTGTCACATTGATATATTGAACCTCCTGATGTAAACAGACTGAAGCTCAGGGTTTATATTTATTTATCTGTATTTTCTCCTGTTAATCCTGAACTCTGACAACAACATTAAATACACAAACAGAGAGGAGGAGTGTGTGTGTGTGTGTGTGTGTGTGTGTGTGTGTTCACTCAGAAACATGTAATTCAAGAGAATCAGAAACTGTAGAAATACAGACAGAGACACGAGTTTCTGACTCTGAACTGAAGAGAGAGTCAGGAGGAGGTACAGGTGTTACAGATTTTTATTATTATTGTTATTATTATTATCAATGTTATTATTATTATCTATCATCATTTATTATTATTATGATAATTTACATTTTTATTCTTAATCTTGTTTTATTATTTGTCATTATTATTGTTTATTATTATTTATTTTTTTGTTATTTTTATTTATTATTATTATTGTTATTAATATTATTAATCAACATAGTGTTATTATTTTATTGATCATTATTATTAATATGATTTATTATTCATATTGTTAATTATCTCTGATTGACAGCTGTAAACACCAATCACAGAGTGACTCAGATCATTGTTATCAGTCTCGTTCTCCGTCAGCTCTCCCGTCATTACATCATTTCCTGTTCCTGTCTGTCCCAGTGTCCTCCTCATGTTGAACCCTCGCCCCGGGGGGCCGTCTCCCATCATGCCTGTCGACGTGGCGATGAGGATCTGCCTCGCCAGCTCTCCTCCTCTGCACACATTGCTCAGTAACTATGACAACGCCCTGCTGCGGCAATCTGAGCCGCTACGACCGTGTCTGTCCTCCGGTCGCTGTAACGACACCTTCAGAAACAACGTCACCACGGCAACCACACCCTCTATGGCCATAAACGCAGATGAGGACAGCAGCGCGGCGTGGGCGAGGAAGAAGACGAAAAAGAACGTGGTGTTTGCAGACTCTCGCGGCCTCGCACTCACCGCCGTCTACGTCTTCAACGAGTCCGAGGACGACCTGCTGACTGACCTGCAGTTCCACCTGAGTGAGATAGAGGACGCCGCCGCCAGACTTCACCTGGGAGACGACTCAGGTAATCCAACAACAAAACGAAAATTAGAGATTAAATCTGAGTTTCCACCAAACTGATCAATCATTCAATATCAATATCATCTGTATTGGTAATTTATATAATCCATGTTAACAATCTGATTTAATCTTCAACCATAATCTGTAATAAATGAATATAATTTATAACCTCTTTGATCATAATCTAATGTAATCTGATATTTCACTGTCATAATCTGACACAAACTCATCAACCCTTCAATCCTAATGCATTAGATTTAATCCAGAATAAATCTATAATCATAATCTGAATTAATCTGAAATCATAATGACATGATAGAGGAGAATATCCACCATATAATCCTATTTCATTTTAATCTGTAATCTGAGACAGTCTTCTGTAATCTGATATCGCTCAATCCTACATCAACAGAATCAAACTGTTATTATTATTAATATTTATGTTATGACTTTAGAGTTTTAATAATCTGATCTAATCATTATCTATCATTTATAATCTGTAATCAAAAATCTATTATCTATCACCAATAATCTATAATCAATAATCTATAATCAATAATCTATAATCAATAATCTATAATCAATAATCTATAATCCAATAATCTATAATCGATCCTTAGACCGGTTTTTGCTCTGTCCCCTCTTCAGGGCCCTCAGATCCAGGTTCTGTTCTGGTTCTGGACTTCACTCAGCCGGACTATCTGGACCTGAGGACCCGCCTGAAGACCCAGCAAGTCTGTCTGGAGACCTGTTCGGTCCAGGACCGCCTCCTCTCAGGGACGGTCCAGGTCCAGAACCTCTGCTTCCACAAGTCTGTTTGGATCCGGATCACCTTTGACTCGTGGCGGTCCTTCCAGGACCTACCGTGTCGGTACCTGAACACGGTCTATGCTGGTCCTGATACCGACACCTTCTCCTTCTCAGTCCTGGTCCCAGAGTCCATCCAGACCTCCAACAGGGTCGAGTTCTGCATCCAGTTCCAGACTCCAGACCGGACCTTCTGGGACAACAACCAGGGGAACAACTACCGGCTGGTCCTGCTGGACCCGAACTCGGGGACCCGGGGAACGGGACTGGAGATCCAGGGGGACCAGAAGAAAGAGGGTCTGGACTTTGACCCGTTTGGAAGTCCCAGAACCTCAGCGGGGGTCTTTCCTGAGTGGCAGAGCTGGGTCCGAGTTGAGACCAGAACCCCCTACTGGTGAGACCAGCATGGACCAGAGACTCAGTCCCCCCCCCCCACAAAGTGTCCTCCAGAGTTCTCCTGAACCCCCCAGACCCTAACACCAAAGTCCAAAGACCAGAATCCCCCAGAGTCCTGTACACTGGTCCTGATTCTGGTTCTGAGCCCAGACCTGATTCTAACCCCCCGAGTCTGGACTCAGCTGGACCCCAGGAGGGTCTGAGGGTCCGCTTTAAAAACCGCTGAGTTTGCACTTTTCAGATATGCAAGAAGAACCTGAACCGGGTCCTCATGGATCTGGACCAGAACTCACCTCACTGACAAAGAACTGGTCTTTCAGGACCCCCCAAAGACCCCTCAGTGAGTCCAGACTCGGCACAGGTCTGGTCCTGATCCAAGTTCTCAAACACCAGCATGAAGATCCTGAAACCGGGTCAGCGATCCAGAACCAGGGATCTGGTTTAAAACCCCATCCCCCAGACTCTGGGTTCAGGTCCAACCTCAGTCCTAGTCCATGTTCATTGCCTTTAGGGGTCCTTAAAGTCCTGATCTGATCCCAGAACCCTGTTGGATCTTTAGCAGACCCAGATCCAGATGTCTAGTCTTCCTGCACCTTAAAGTGGACCCCCAGGGACCAGGATCTCAGTCCTGATACCAGAGAGGTCTTTGGTTCCTTTTTGGGTCCAAACGTTTGCACCTTAAACTCGAACCCGAGTCTAAACCAGAGGCCCGGTCTACAGACCCGGTCTGCACTTAAGTCTGGAGACGTCCTCCTGTGGTCCCAGGTGGACCCTCTCAGACCTCTTCATGTCCCTCTTTAGTCTTGATCTTGAAGTTTTTACCAGGACCAACACCAGAAGACCAAAGTCCAGACCGTCTTCCTCCAAAGTCTGGACCGTCTGTAGACCTGCTGGAGGTCTCTGGATCTCTGGAGCTCCAGGTCTCGGTCCCTCAGGCATTAAGACCTCTTCCTGTGTCCTTGTGGTTTTGGTTCCAGCTGTGGGTCCTGGACCTGACCCGTTGGTTGTTTGTAGTTCTGTCTGACTCCTCCCCTTCTTGATGATCTCCTCTCTGATTGGTCCACATGGTCTCAGCTAAGATTGATGCGCTCTGATTGGCTCTTCATGTTTGTTTTCATCTGTTGCCATGGTAACGGGTATTCCAAACGTATCTATGCAGTCCCTAACCCTAGCCTTGTTGTCATGGTAACTGCTGTGGGGCTGTAGGCGGACCAGTCCTGAGTGGCCCCGCCCTTTTTCAGCTATTTATCCCATTAACTTTTTTACCTGACGCCCATAGCTCCACCCACCAAAACTAAGCTCCACCCATCACCAGCCACCTTTAAGCCCCGCCCACTCCACCCGACTGCCTTGTTTTTGGAATCACAGCTGCAGTGCATTATGGGTACCTGCAGGTGGTGTGTATCTGTTTGTTCTCACCTGTCGTGTTTGACCCTTGACCTACACTCACTGTCTCACTTCCTGTCTCACTTCCTGTTTGCCCTTTCAAATTAAGAGCTTTTTTTAGCTGAGAAACACTTTCAGTGTGTGTGTGTGCATGTGTGTTTGTGTGCGTGTGTGTTCAGAAGGATTCTGGGAGTTGTAGTTCAGGTGTTTGTGAACGTCTCCCACCTCATGTCCGTGTTTCTGTAAACACACCTGTAGCCATGACAACGGTAACCAGGAGCCCCGCCTCCCTTAGCATTAACGCTAACAGCTAGCAGGTTTTCAGGTTGTCAGTTTGTCATCAGTTTAGTAAAGGTCAAAGGTCATTTTTTGTAAAACCTGTTTTTTTCCTGACGTGACTTGAACACCTGAGCTGAGGTTAGCCACGCCCCTTTTTAGCTGAACTGAAATAAAGATAAGCTAACGAACAAGCTAACTGCTAGCATTAGCACAAAACTGTAGCAAACAATGATGTCATGATTTAACAGGAAGTGATGTCACAGAGAAGTGAACGTCTGTTCCTTTTATGTCTGCCCTTTCAAAATAAAAGTCTTTTATAAAGCATAAAAACGTGTTTTTTAATTCAGAGTCACTTAAAGAACGAAGAGAGAGACGGACGTGTTTGAGTTTAACGAGGTTCACGTCAGGATCAATGACAGATGATTGAACATGAAGGAGATGATCAGATGTTTGATTGGTTTTTGATCGATGAGTCAGTGACACAAAGTGAGTGAAGAAGATCAGCTGACTGTGTGTCCGTCTGAAAACTCAAAGAGAGAGAGAGGAGGTCACACAAAACACACAACCACAGAAACACACCGAGCTCCACTCAGGTGACCCTCGGAGAGACGGACGGTGAGCTGGAGCCTGTTCTACGACGTGGGTTCACTTCTTAGCGAGGCGAGTCTCCATGGCAACAAATGCTGAACGGCTGACCTGCTCCAGGGCAGGTTAAGTTCCAGATTGAACTCATGAGTATAAAAGCCCCGCCCACTGACCAATGAGCTCTCTGGAAAAACGGCGTGTCCGTTCTTGGAGGATCCTGTAGACCTCGGTGCTCGCCTTGTCCGAGGAGGAGCACTCCGGCGAGCGAGAGTTTTCAGAGACCGCACAGACCCACTTCCTCCTCCGGATGACCTCCTTTATGAAAGGCTAATATGGCCGACACACAAAACATGTGACCACGATAGGAATGAACACATGAATGAATTCATCCTGGAAATGAATCAGACATGTCTGCTCGCCGTAGTTAAAGCGCGTGTTGAACAGCGCTGTTTCAGGGTGATGACCACATCAAAGATTTTTGGCGCTCTATACTTCCACATTGACTGTCGGCCATTTTCTGCCAGCGTTCCCTCCGGTCTTCTGCGGCGGTGACGGTGACGGTGACGGCGTTGTTTTTGAGGTTTATGACAGATTTGAATTCTTCAGACTTTCTCATGATCGTCTCCTGCTCCTCGTTTGTAAAGTCTGCGGTCCTTCACTCTCCGGCCTGCTCTGACGCTCCAGACCGGTCCATGTTCACGATTGGTCAGATGTGGCGGGCTCCGCCTTACATGCGTGCACGCGCTCATAGCAAAGCTGGATCCTCTTACGAGGTTGATAACCGGCGTCGTAAGACTGTTTAGTGAGACCGCTGGCTACCGCAAACATGCTTCGTAGAACAGGCGCCTGGTGACCACACACACACACACACACACACACACACACACACACACACACACTCTGGTGTCTGCTGCCGTCCTATTGGCTAACCCTGACCTCTGATATAATGATGTGATTATTGATCACACAGACAAGCTCTTTAGAGGCGGGACCAGAGCTGAGGGGGGGGGGTCTGTCTGTGGCTCGGGGACATACAGCCTCAGTCTGAGGGTCAGAGGTCACAGATGAACGGTCCAATCACAGGCTGGGAGGCAGGAAGAGGTCGGGTTAGAGTCTGAGTCAGCAGAAACTCAACAGAAGAAATAAAAAAAATCATGTTTAGAAAAATCAGAGAAACTGAGTTTAAGAGAAACAGACACACAAACACGTGACTGACACACAAACAGACACACACACAGACACACACAAACACGTGACTGACACACACACAGACACACACAGACACACAGACAGACACACACACACACAGACATTAACACTGAGAGATACACACAGACAAATACACAGTCTGTGTGTGAGAGAGAGAACATCATGTGTCTGTCAGTTTCCATTCACAGATTATAGTTACATAACACACAAACACACACACAAACACACACAAACACACACACAGACACACACTCACACTCACACAGACACACACACAGATTAAATCAGCTGTTCTCTGTAATCCTCTGCTGATGACCTCATCGTGGGTCAGCTGACTTTGTCTTCCTGTTTCTGTGATGACATCATCACAGGTGTGTTTACCTGATGCTGTGACCCTGAGGTCGTCAGTAGGAGGAGCTGACCTTTGACCTCAGGCTCACAGCATCAACCTCTGCCAGCTGTTCAGTGTGTGTGTGTGTGTGTGTGTGTGTGTGTGTGTGTGTGTGTGTGTTTGTGTGAGTGTGTGTGTTTGTGTATGTTTGTGTGTGTGTGTGTGTGTGTGTGTATCAACCTCAGTGAGTTTTAGCTCCGCCCCCCTCTGAGCTCTCCATGTTGCTGAAACTGAAACTCTTCTGATTGACACCTGTGGAGCTCTGTGATTGGACAGGTGAGTGTGTCTGTCACACAGACTGTTTTTACTCTCGACTCCTTGACTCCTTGACTCCTTGACTCCTTGACTCCTCGGTTCCTCCAGTTTAAAGATCTGAAGCTGAAAAGTTCTCAGTAATTCTGAGTTTTTTTCTCCACTTCCTCAAACCAACATTGTTCAGTAACGTTGTTCTTATTCAGCAGGAGAGTCTCTGAGATGACGCTCGGCTCAAACAGCGTATCCCCCGGTGATCTACTCAATCTCTGTCCTCCCATTGGCTGTATCAGGTGTCAATCATAGCAAACATGAACCCCCTAATAACTTTTAAAAATGGAGCTGTACAGAAAAAAGAGGACTTGAGCACAAACCAGTCTGACAGTAACTACATGTCAACATCACAACCAGGGGGGAGAAACATTTATATTCTGTCTCATTCATTTATAAAGTTTGTCCACAGCTCCATAAGGAGGCGGGGTTTAGGACCTAAACTCCGCCTCACCTGTCCAGGTTGATATGAACTCTGTAAGTATCAGGACAGGTGAGTGGGAGGAGCTGATGAAGCTTCTTCGTCTGATCACAGGAACCGACCAAAGAAATATAAATGATAGAAGAATGAAGGTCGACCTCCCTCTGAGAGATTATCGATTTGATCAGATTATTGATTTGATCAGATTATTGATTTGATCAGATTATTGATTTGATCAGATTATCGATTTGATCAGATTATCGATTTGATCAGATTATCAGACAAACATATTTGTAGAATTTTGTTATTCAGGGTCGATGTTTCACACGTGATGGAAAACTTCCTCCATGAAACCGAGGTCTGGAGTTCATCAGATCAGTCCGGTCAGACTTTATTTAGAACCAGAACCAGAACCCTGGTCCAGAGCTGCAG
>OY660882.1:24738174-24763174 GCA_962446985.1 Xyrichtys novacula | reverse complement strand
AACATTCCGGAACGTTTGAGAAGATTTTGGACTTTTGTAAACATAGTGGAACAGTCCGGGAACATCAGTGACATCACCGAACCTTCAGATTCTGAGGTCATCAGAACCGCTCTGACAGATGTTAGGGGGACACTGTCGGGTCCTCTGCTCAGCACCTTAGACTGTATCTATCGAACCCTGAGTCTAAGTGAGTCCGGTCTGTGGTCCGATCAATGATCAATAATCTGATTCTTGGTTCTGATTGGTCTCCAGGTGGTGATGTCATCATGATGCTGCCAGTCTCCAGGTTCAAAGGTCAGCCAGTTGGCATGGTAACCACCAACACACCTTGGCTGTCCGTCAGCAGTGACCCCGCCCCACCCTGGCTGTGGTTGGCCAGCTGGTCAGCTGCAACCTACCAGACTCCGCCCCCTTTTGTGGTCTACCCTCGAGCCGTGTGGATACCTGAACACACACACCTGATCCAGGTAAACACACACACTCTCACACACACACACACACACACACACACACACACACACACACACACACACACACATACACCTTATCCAGGTACACACACACACACACACACACACACACACACACACACACACATACACCTGATCCAGGTAAACACACACACACACACACACACACACTCAGCTGACCTCAGGTGACCTCAGGTGACCTCTCTCCTGTCCGCTGTGTTGATTTCTTTCAGGTTGTTTTTATTTCATCTAAAGGTTCTTGTTGATATTTTGAAAGTTTCTGGTTCTTCAGATTAAAAATGTTTTTTATTCGCTCCATAAAGACGTCTGTGAAAACAAACACAGACCGCCACAGCTCAGAGGTCAGAGGTCAGAGGTCAGGGACACGCAGGGATGTAAGTGGACAGAATCGAAGTGTTACGCCGTACCTGTCTCCGATTATCCATCTGTTACCTTTACTATTGACACCTGGATGGGGGGGCGTCCAGTTGCTGATGACATCATGGGTGGGTGTGGTCTGATGCAGGTGTGTTTGTGTGTGTTTGTGTGTGTTTGTGTGTGTTTGTGTGTGTTGTTGCAGTGGGAGCGTCCTGCTGTCGAGGTCGTTCCTCTCCTCCCTCCGCTCTATCATTCTTCACATCTTTATCCTCCTCATCCTCTGCCAAAGGTACACACACACACATACACACACACACACACACACACACACACACAGACACACACACACTCCTGTCAGATCGCGCTCACATGCTCACCTGTGTGCAGCTCGCCGATGGTTGGGTCTCACCTGAAGAAGTGGGCGTGTTCCAGAGAAGAGACAAGCCCCTCCTCCTGACGCATCATTTCATCCAGAGGTTAGGCCACGCCCCCAGGACTGACATACTCCTGTCCCCCAATCAGATTTCAGGTAAGAGATCACCTGACTCAGGTGGGTTTGACTTCCTGACCCCCAACTGTTATAGGGGCGTGGTTTAAATCAAAGTCTTTCCTGATTGGCTAGCAAACAGACCCGAGAGTGTGTGTGTGTGTGTGTGTGTTTGTTAGTGTGTGTGTGACCAGCCTTACCTGCAGCAGCGGCGGCTGGAATCGAACCGTGACACGGAGGACAGCGGTGTTTTAGTGATGCAGCAGTCTGCTCCGTTACTATGACAACCAGCACACAGCTGAGAGCTGATTGGCTGTTAAAGTGGCTGCACAGAGATAGAGTGTGTGTGCTTTTCTGCTGACACACACACACACACACACACACACACACACACACACACACACACACACACACACACACACACACACACACACACACACACACACACACACACACACACACACACACACACACACACACACACACACACACACACACACACACACACACACTAACACACAGAAAGCTGCTGTCAGAGATAATATGAAGATGATTGGTCAATTTGAAATCACCCAGTGGAGCATGATGGGAAAATGTTTCTGCTTTACATCAGACTGCAGAGCTCCTTTTAACACAACCATATATGGACATGAGGGGGCGGAGCCTGTTTAAAAAACATCATTAATTTAACAGTTTAAAACTTTTTAGTGTCAAGTCAGGAAGATTTACAACAAACACAAACACACTCACACACACACACACACACACACACACACACACACACACACACACAGACACATATTCACATGCGCACACACACAGACACTCACACTCACACACACAAACACTATATATAATATAATATTTCCTTATTACTCTATGAAAGAATAAAACACAGGCAATATTCTGTCATCTAACCGGATCCAAGCGGATTAAACGCGATTAAACCAGATTAAACTGACTCAAACCAGATTAAACCAGATTAAACTGACTCAAACCAGATTAAACCAGATTAAACTGACTCAAACCAGATCCAGCCTTATGAAAGTGAACAGGACTAGCTGGATTAAACCAGATTGTTCTGGATTGAAATGAATCAAACTAAATGAAATTAGATCAAACTGGAATAAACCGGACTAACTGATTTAAACTGGATTACAGTGGATCAAACTACATCACACTGGATTACACCAGATTTGACTTGATTGAACTGCATCACACCAGATTAAACTGATACGAGTTTAGAAAGGATGAAACCAGGTCAAACTGGATCGACCAAAATCAAACCAGATTACATCAGATTTAATCAGATTAAGATTAATTAATCTGGTCATTTAAGTTCCTGTTTGACCGTCCAGTTAGATCGTACCGTGAAACTTCTGACCTCCAGCTCAGGAAATTCTTCTTCTTCTGCTGTTTTTGTTTAGTTTTTTTTTCCAGTCTGAGCAGAGCATCTCACTTCATGGAGCATCTGTACAAAGATGTTTTATTGTCACCGTGACGCTCCTGCTGTCAACAGATTTAGGTCAATGTTTCATGAAAGGAGCTCAAACATGTGGAGGCGGTCTGATCCTCCACACACACACACATACACACACACACACTAACACACACACAGTCACACACACACACAGGATAAAACAGTGAACCACACTGAAAATGTCGACCTGCGATCACAAAACAAACATTTTATTTGTTGTTGTGATTTCTTTACCTGCAGCTTCATCACCTCCTGCTCTCACCTGTCCTCCTCCTCCTCCTCCTCCTGCTCCTCCTTCCACTGCCCCCCCCCCCCCCTTTATAACCCTCTTATTTCATCCTCCTCTCATGTGTTCATAATCAGCTCCTGTTTCTGTTTTCGTTGACTTCCAGCAGATTTGACAAAGACTCCGGAGACCAAACAAAAAGACTCCTCCTCCTCCTCCTCCTCTGTCCCTCTGCACCTCCTCTCTGTGTCTCCTGTTCAGCTGCCCCTCCTCACTGCCGCTCCTCTAACAGGTGAGTCCGGTGTCTTGTTCCTGATCCTTGTTCTAGTCTTTTTCTAGTTTGGTTCTGGTTCTTGTTGGTTCTGGTTCTGATTCTTGTTGGTTCTGGTTCTGATTCTTGATGGTCCTGGTTCTGATTCTTGTTGGTTCTGGTTCTGATTCTTGATGGTTCTTCAAAGTGCTTTATAGATGTGAGGAAATACACAGTCAAAGAAAAAAGAGATAAAAGTGTTTAAAAAGGATCTTAAATCTGAAAATGTTCTCGAAACTGAAACCTCAGTTAAAGAGTCAAAGTCAAAGAGTCAAAGTTAAAGAGTTAAAGTTAAAGAGTTAAAGTTAAAGAGTTAAAGTTAAAGAGTCAAAGAGTCAAAGTTAAAGAGTTAAAGTTAAAGACGTGGAGGAAACACCTGAAGTAAACACGATTGTTCACACCTGAGTTGATCCACAGCTGAGGACCACAGAAGCTGACTGCAGCTTCCTCCTGCTCGGTTCTGACCTGGGGTCAATAAGTGGGCCGGTCCCTGATGACCTGACGGGTTTTGGTAGCAGCTTTAGACCTGAGACCATTCAGTGATCTGTGGACCAGGAACAGGATTTCACTCCCAGGGATCCAGTCCAGGGACTGAAGGTTCTGGTTCTGGTTCTGGATCTGGTCTTGGATCGGTCTCTAACTGTGGCTCTGCAGGCAGACAGTGACGGACGGTTTGAACCTGAACAACCTGAACAAAAACACCTGACAGAGGCGGAGTCACTTTCTCTCTGCTCCAATCAGATCACAGAAACAAACTTGACTGACGAGCAGCAGTGACAGGTGACCTGTAGGAGGCGCTGCACTCAAACTTCATATGTCCATCAGTCAGTGAAAGATTCACTCAGTCATACACAGTCTGTGTGTGTGTGTGTGTGTGTGTGTCTGTGTCTGTGTCTGTGTCTGTGTGTCTGTGTGTGTGTGTGTGTGTGTGTGTGTGTGTGTCTGTGTGTGTGTGTCTGTGTCTGTGTGTGTGTGTGTGTGTGTGTGTGTGTGTGTGTGTCTGTGTCTGTCTGTGTGTCTGTGTGTGTGTGTGTGTGTCTGTGTCTGTGTCTGTCTGTGTGTGTGTGTGTGTGTGTGTCTGTGTGTGTGTCTGTGTGTCTGTGTGTGTGTGTGTGTGTGTGTGTGTGTGTGTGTGTGTGTGTGTGTGTGTGTGTGTGTGTGTGCCTCCTGCTGATTAATAAATGAAGCAGAAATGTGAATCATAGATGAGAGAAAAGGTGAAACTGCTGCAGCTGTAAATGTTTAAATCTGAACTTCATGTTTCATAAAAAACAATAAAAAAACTATAAAATATAAAACATTAAAATATAAAACTATAAAACCTTCAAAATAAACTTCAGAGTCTGTTTATCTTCAGTATTGATCAGGGCTTTTGATTGGTCACATGACTGTCAGAAAAAAACTGATTATCTAATAAATCCTCAAATGACCTCAGAGATTCACCTTTCATCCATTCATCCATCCATCTGTCTATCATTCATCCATCCATCCATCTGTCTATCATTCATCCATCCATCCATCTGTCTATCATTCATCCATTCATCCATCTGTCTATCATTCATCCATCCATCCATCCATCTGTCTATCATTCATCCATCCATCCATCTGTCTATCATTCATCCATCCATCCATCTGTCTATCATTCATCCATCCATCCATCTGTCTATCATTCATCCATTCATCCATCTGTCTATCATCCATCCATCCATCCATCCATCTGTCTATCATTCATCCATCCATCCATCTGTCTATCATTCATCCATCCATCCATCTGTCTATCATTCATCCATCCATTTGTTTCCCATTGACTTCATGGATCGAGTTTTTTTCTGTTTGAAGATTTCTGATGATTTTTTATTAATATCCTGATCAGCTGATTATGTTTATGTTTGATCAGCTGATTATGTTTATGTTTGATCAGCTGACTATAATTTGTTTATGTTTGATCAGCTGATCACGGTCAAACCAACCGTCTCAAATTTAGGTTTTAAGACAGACGCTGATTTTAAAGGTAAATGATCTCAGTATTTAAATCCAGTTTTTATCACATTAGTCAGCTGACTGAGGTAAAGTCTTTCTTTATAATCTCTTTGAAACAGTAATCCATGCCTTTGTTACGTCTCAGTTTACTGGATTACTTTAACTTTACTCTGGAGTCAGACGGTCCTCCCTCTCCGCCCGGCTCTGAACTCCGTTTGTTTTTATTTATTTGTTTTTAAATTAGTTTTTAAAAACATTGAAACGATATTTTACTTTTTAATTCTGCTTTTATTTTATCCGTCGTTTTAATCGTTTTTTAATTGTTTTTTACGTCTGTGTTGTTCGTCTGTTTATGTTCAGCTCTGGTTGTTTTAAAGTGATTTACAGATAAAGTCGAGTTGTTTATGTTTGATCAGCTGATTTTAGTTTGTTTATGTTTGATCAGCTGATTTTAGTTTGTTTATGTTTGATCAGCTGATTTTAGTTTGTTTATGTTTGATCAGCTGATGATGTTTGAATCATGTTCGGGTCTCTGATTGGACGGCTGATGGTCTTGTGACCTGACGTGGCCCCGCCCCTGATGTGACGCTGCAAATTTTCACATTCCTTTATATCACCATGGTAACCACCTGGTTCTGTTGGTGACAGAGCTTTGTTTCTATAGCAACCGCAGAATTCTAGTCAATCTGATGAGGATGAGGAGGAGGATGGAGGGATGATGAAGAAACTCTAAAATAACGGAGAGATTAGACGAAGAAGAAAATCCAGACATCAAACGGGACTGAGAGAGTGTGTGTGTGTGTGTGTGTGTGTGTGTGTACATGTTTATAAATATGTGTTTGTTCGGGGACAACAGTGTGGTTTAGACAAAGCTGCTCACACACACACACACACACACACACACACACACACACACACACACACACACACACACACACACACACACACACACACACACACTCACACACACACACACACACACACATTCAGATGCAGATGAGTTCTCCTCCTTTTATAGCCTGTCTGTCTGAAAGTGGGCGAGCGACATAAACACAACAAGAAAGAAAAGAGAGAGAGAGAGAGAGGTGTCTTTTTTTCCCATGATGCCGTTTAGCTGACTCCGGTAAAATCTCTGTGGTTGTCACGGTAACAATGTGCTGTAAGGAGGACTATGTGCTGTGTGTGTGCGTGTGTGTGTGTGTGGGGGGGGGGGGGGTACTGTATCTAACTTTTCCCATAATGCACCTGGTATGTTAGTTTGATCAAATATAGACACATCTCATAATCTGACCTGTCAATCATCAGTGTCTTCAGCCAATCAGTGAGCAGGACCAGCGGTCTGTTCTATGAAGCGAGTTCGACCGAGCGAGTCGCCTCGGAGCAACTTAGCGGGGTAGCCAGCGGTCTCACTAAACAGTCCTACGACGCTGGTCATCAACCTCGTAAGAGGATCCAGCTTTGCTATGAGCGCGTGCACGCATGTAAGGCGGAGCCCGCCGCATCTGACCAATCACGAACACGGACCAGTCTGGAGCGTCAGAGCAGGCCGGAGAGCGAAGGACCGCGGACTTTACAAACGAGGAGCAGGAGACGATCATGAGAAAGTCTGAAGAATTCAAATCTGTCATAAACCTCAAAAACAACACCGTCACCGCCGCAGAAGAGCGGAGGGAACGCTGGCAGAAAATGGCCGACAGTCAATGTGGAAGTATAGAGCGCCAAAAATCTTTGATGTGGTCATCACCCTGAAACAGCGCTGTTCAACACGCGCTTTAACTACGGCGAGCAGACATGTCTGATTCATTTCCAGGATGAATTCATTCATGTGTTCATTCCTATCATATTCACATGTTTTGTGTGTCGGCCATATTAGCCTTTCATAAAGGAGGTCATCCGGAGAAGGAAGTGGGTCCGTGCGGTCTCTGAAAACTCTCACGCGCCGGAGTGCTCCTCCTCGGACAAGGCGAGCACCGAGGTCTACAGGATCCTCCAAGAACGGACACGCCATTTTTCCAGAGAGCTCATTGGTCAGTGGGCGGGGTTTTTATACTCGGTGAGTTCAATCTGGAACTTAACCTGCCCTGGAGCAGGTCAGCCGTTCAGCATTTGTTGCCATGGAGACTCGCCTCGCTAAGCAGTGAACCCACGTCGTAAAACAGGAAACCCCGAACTGACCCTCGAAGTTACCTCGCTAAGCAGTAATCCTGCTGCGTAGAACAGACCCCTGGTGGACCTTTTATTAAAGCACACACACACACACACACATACACACACACACACACACACACACACACACACACACACACACACACACACAGTTTGTCCTCACCTGTCCTCACCTGTCCTCACCTGTCCTCACCTGTCCACAGGTGAGATCAGAGCAGGTTGATCACAGACAGGACTCCACATCAGCATGAAAACAAGAACAGGAGGAGGACCTGAGGTTCACCTGGACAGGTGTGTTCAAAGACTTAACGAACGCCATTCTCTACCTCCATAGGTGGAGCCTACTGTGAGTGGGCGGGACTTCAGATACAAGAAAACAAGGAGGCGTGGCCTTTAGTCCGTGCCAAAAAAACAAACCTTAAAGCGTGGTTACAGCCAATCAGCAGCCTGAAAAGAAAGCCCCTCCCACCAAAACAGGTAAGTCCTACAAACCAGTTTGAACTGGATTTACTTTAATCCATAAAATATATTAACTGATAAAAACCCTCTGACCCCGACCCCCCAGGGTGGTCCAGGTGGTCTGGTTGTTTCTCCATTTTTCCCTCTCCAGGAAAGATGGCCTGTGTTTCCTCCTCAGGTCTGTATGTGTGTGTGTGTGTGTGTTTGTGTGTGTGTGTGTGTGTGTGTGTTTTTTATACGTTGAGGTTTTTTCTAAAACTGATTATTTTTGTTTTTTTAGTTGTTGAAGGAAGTTCCTCCGTCCTTCTTTTCTTCAGAGTTTCCCTCCAGATTGACTCTGATGACCGACAACAGACACAGTGAGACCTGTGTGTGTGTGTGTGTGTGTGTGTGTGTGTGTTAGATGTCATTACAGACTGACTTTTAGTTAAAGTTTAATCTTCTTTGTTCACAGCGACTATAATCTGTAGATGCTTAAAGGGATATTCTGCTGTAAAATTAATTTAGGGTCAAGCAGAGTTAGACCCCGCCTCCAGAGATGAATGTTGTCGACCGCTTCCTTCTCTAGTTATACCAACTTTAGTAACGACCGCAGGATAGAAATACAGAGAGACACGCCCCCAACCAAAACGCCACTCTATAGCCACAAATAATGCTCAGAACAGCACCTAACTTCATCAACAGGACATATAGGGTCACAGACATAGTACTAGACACCAAACATCTTTTTAACTTTGACTCATTTCTTTAGCAAAGAGACTAAACACAACTCACCTACTCTCTTCCAGCAGACGCTTGTTTGTAGAGAGACCTCAGGCCAGTCCATTACAGACTACAGCGGGGTGCCGCAGCTCAAGGAAGAACATTTATGATCATTTCTTCATGGAAATACAATCAGACCGAGACGCTGAGACAGAAGAACTACAGCGTCTGTAAAATGATTAATATGGAGATTATTACTTCAAGGAAATGAGAAAGAAATGATCATAAATGTTCTTCCTTGAGCTGCGGCACCCCGCTGTAGTCTGTAATGGACTGGCCTGAGGTCTCGGTTTAGACCCAGAGGAGCTCAGCAGCTCTGGTCTTCCTTCATATTGAATCCACTGATAAGACAGTGTCTGATAGAACTGTTGGTGGTCCTGTGGAGGTCAGGGCATTCTGGGTAATGTAGGAATTAGGTTAGAATAACACAAAGGGATGTTTGTAATGAAGCGATCAGGAGTCTGATGGCGTCACTGTGATGGTCAGTGGAGGTTTGACGGAGAACCTCAGGAGGACTCTCTGAGGATCCTCTACGGTCTACTCTGTGTCAGCAGACGGACCTCTGATGGTTTCTGACATGGTGGTCACATGATCAGGTCTGCGCTGTCACATCATCTTCTCTGTGAGCTTCACAGTCGGCCTGAGGAGACGCTCATCCTTCACGACTCCAGATTTAAACTGTCAGAGACACTCAGAGTGTGTGTGTGTGTGTGTGTGTGTGTGTGTGTGTGTGTGTGTGTGTGTGTTCTGAACATTGGTTGATCAGCAGAAAGATGACGGTGACCCCGTTCCAAAGTTTAAATCCAGTTTTTTGTTTTTGTCAGAGAAACATCGGCGGATGTGTGGAGCTAACGTTTCTGCGTCTTTTCTTCTGAGGACAAAGAGACTGATGGACAAAGACAAACAGGTGAGAGAGACCTGTTGCCATGGTGATTTCACACAGAGCTGGAGACGTGTTGCCGTGGTGATTCCAGACATTTGGTTATTTTACCTTTAATCAGATTGACCTTTAAACTCCTCCCACCACCTGACTCCTCCCCTGCCTGACTCCTCCCACCACATGACTCTTTTGATCATTCTGATGACAAACTTAATTTCTCCTTCACTCTTCGCTTTGAGATTATAATTAAAGTGTTCTTGTCTGTGTGTTTGTGTCTGTGTGTGTGTGTTTGTGTGTGTCTGTGTGTGTTTGTGTGTTTGTGTGTGTTTGTGTGTTTGTATTGCAGTGTGTGTCCTCCGACAGAGAGGCAGATAGAAGTCAAACTATACGTCCTGTTGCCTCCACTCCTGTCCCAGGGTCTCCATGGTAACACACACACACACACACACACACACACACACACACACACACTGATTTGAAAGTAAACACAATCCTCTGACCTGATGTTGTGCAGTTGTGTTGCCATGACGACAGCACTGATGCCCAGCTGTTAGTTGAACCCACCGGTATGAAGAAGTGTGTGTGTGTGTGTGTGTGTGTGTGTCTACCTGTGTGTGTGTGTGTGTTCAGGTGTGTGGTGTGGACCGGAGACGACCGTGTCTTCTTCTTTAATCCCACAATCCACCTGTCCGTGTGGGAAAGACCGGGGGAGCTGATTGGTCGAGACATTAGCAGCATCATTGAGGACCCGCCCCACAAGAGGAAGAGGACGACACCTGCGGGTCTGTCACCTGTCACCTGGTCACATGACTCTTCTTCTTCCATATTAAGATCAATTTTGACTTTTCTCTTTTCTCTCAGAGCAAAACGGCAGCTGTCAATCATCTGATCTCCATGGCAACAACGATGATGATGAACAACACTCTAAACGATACAGGTATGTCTGAGCCAATCAGAGAGCAGAACACAGAAAAATAAACAACCTCATGATGATGTCATCCTCACCGAGCGATGTGATTGGTCTCTCTCTGTTTAGACTGGACAAGCAGATGGCGCTCGTCCCTCATCCAGGTGAAGTGAAGCTCCTCCCACTGGAGCGCCGTGTGACTCATTTTAGAGAGATGATGCTGGAGAGAGGGGTAACACACACACACACACGCACGCACGCACACACACACAATATAAAACAATCCCCTAATAGAACATAGGACGAGTTACCATGGAAACGAGTTTAACAGCCAATAAATAAATGGCAAATTCAGAAACATCAAAGTATAAACTACATCATTGTGTGTGTGTGTGTGTGTTTTTCTGTGTGTGTGTGTTTGTGTGTGTGTGTGTGTGTGTTTGTGTGTGTGTATGTGTGTGTGTGTGTCCCCGCAGGTGTCTGCGTTCTCCACCTATGAGAAGGAGCTTCATAAGATGGTGTTTGACCCTCGATATCTGCTGCTGACCTCAGATCAGAGGAAACAGGTCAACTTGATCAAATCATTCAGGAATACAATAATAACAACAACAACAATAATAATAATAATAATAACAACAACAATAATAATAATGATAATAATAATAATAATAATAATAATAATAACAATAACAATAACAATAAAAATAATAATAATAATAACAATAACAATAAAAATAATAATAATAATAACAATAAAAATAATAATAATAATATTTTTATATTTCCATTTTTGTTATTATTATTATTATTAATATTTTTATTAATGTTTTTCTCATTAATAATACTTGGAGGTGTGGCTTCCTGCTTATTTTATATTCCAGTAATTTTTTTTTTTTAAGGCAGGGAGAGCTGGGGGGGGGGGGGGTAATCCGGTTAAACAAAAACAACAACAACTAAAGTTCTCCTGGACAATCATGGGGGAGGAACGTCTGAAGGTTTGAGTACACACAGATATCATGATACCTCTGTGTGTGTGTGTGTGTGTGTGTGTGTGTGTGTGTTTGTGTTTGTGTGTGTGTGTGTGTGTGTGTTTAGGTGTTTGACGTCTTTGTGAAGAGCAGGTTAAAAGATGAGTACAAAGAAAAGAAAAACAAACTGCAGAGAGCGAGAGAAGAGTTCAAACGGCTGCTGGAGGAGGCCAGGCTGACCGGCAGGTAACCTCACCTGAAACACCTGTGACATCATTCACACCTGAAACACCTGAAACACCTGTGACATCATTCACACCTGAAACACCTGTGACATCATTCACACCTGAAACACCTGAAACACCTGTGACATCATTCACACCTGAAACACCTGAAACACCTGTGACATCATTCACACCTGAAACACCTGAAACACCTGTGACATCATTCACACCTGAAACAGTTAAAAAAAAAAAAACAGACATGATGAACCTGGATCTCCTGTAGTCATGTGATGATCATGTGACGGTCATATGATGGTCATGGTCATGTGACGGTCATGGTCATGTGACGGTCATGGTCATGTGATGGTCATGGTCATGTGATGGTCATGGTCATGTGATGGTCATGTGATGGTCATCTGGTGGTCATGTGTTGTCTTCTCTGAATGTTCGTGTTCTTCTGCAGATCGACCTTCAAGGCGTTCTGCGCTCGTTACCATGGAGACCAACGCTTTACCGCTCTGAACGGGAAGAAGGAACAGGAAGTTCTGTTCCAACATTACATCACTTCCTTAAAAAAAAGAGACAAAGAGAACCGGGCCAGGCTGAGGAAGGTGAGATGAGAACCAGAAGGACCCAGCAGAACCCAGAAGAACTTTCAAAATAAAAGCTTAAAGCTTTCAGAACCCCCCCAACTTGGTCTTCCAGGACCTTTGAATTAAAAAACTTCTGGAACCCTCAGAACCTTCCAGGACCTCCAAGAACTTTCCAGGACCTTCCAAGAACTTTCCAGGACCTCCCAAGACCTTCCATGACCTTCCAGGACCCTGAGCAGTTTTGGCTGTTGTTGCAGAACCCTGGGAGGTAAAAACCTGCTGGTTCTGTCTGAGAAACTGGACTCCACACAGAACAGGTACCAGACCGGGACCCCAGGACCTGTAGGTTCTGATAGTTCTGTTGGTTTGGTAGATTTTCAGACTGGTTTCTGAACCTCTGAACTGGACCAGAACTGGACTGAACCTGATGCAGACATTAAATAAAGCCAAGTTGAACTGGACTAGAACCAGAACCTGAGCACAAAAAAGAGACCCGTCTGTTGACCCGTCTGTCTGTTGACCCGTCTGTCTGTTGACCCGTCTGTTGACCCGTCTGTCTGTTGACTCGTCTGTTGACCCGTCTGTCTGTTGACCCGTCTGTCTATCTGTCTGTCCGTCCGTTTGGTCCATCTTCTCTAACCTCTCTCTCTCCACCTGGACCGGCTCGGTTCTGTTTCTGTATTTTAGTTTCTGAGGATTTTAAAACAGTTTGATGATCTCATTGGTTCCTCATAGTCCGGCCCGTCTCACATCAGGTCAGGTGACCCAAACAGGTCCGAGCTCCACCTCCTCCTCCTCCTGTCCAATCAGGAGGCAGCACCGTAACCCTGGAAACTCATAAATTCAGTCAAATGAGCAGAATTTATAAAAACGCAGATCCTGCTGAGTTTAAAAACTCTTCTGTAAAATCCACTCGGTCCGTTTGACGACATTTAAACATAAAAACCCCAAAACAGCTGATTAAGTTAAAACAGAGGAAGGTTAAATTAAAACAGAAGAAGGTTAAATTAAAACAGAAGAAGGTTAAATTAAAACAAAAGAAGGTTAAATTAAAACAAAAGAAGCTCCAGATGTAGAAATTGTTCGTAGAAATGACGGGGTGGTCACTTCCTCCTCTGTAGAGACGTTTGAGGATCGTCTTCTCTGATTGGTCAGAGATTTAGAGGTTACATTAACGAGCTTTTACATCAGACTGTTGTAACCTGCTCAGTCTAAAATTAAAAACTTCATATTTAATAATTGAACATTATCTTTAAACGGAGCTTCATTATCTGTCCATCATTATCAGCCTCAGATTTAAACCCTGATTTTAATGAAATAAACTCCTTAATTTAAACTTAAAGAGACAGAGTCTGAATCTCTGTACTCGGCTGTGGAGGTGAAGTGCATTGTGGGAGTTGTAGTTGCTTTTGTAAATACTTGTAGATGTTTTCTTACACATTTGTTTTGATATAGAAAACATGAGACAGACCTGAACCTGAACCTGAACCTAAACCTGAACCTGAACCTGAACCTGAACTTAAACCTGAACCTGAACCTGAACCTAAACCTAAACCTGAACCTGAACTTAAACCTGAACCTGAACCTGAACTTAAACCTGAACCTGAACTTAAACCTGAACCTAAACCTGAACCTGAACCTGAACCTGAACTTAAACCTGAACCTAAACCTGAACCTGAACCTGAACTTAAACCTGAACCTGAACCTGAACCTAAACCTGAACCTGAACTTAAACCTGAACCTGAACCTAAACCTGAACCTGAACTTAAACCTGAACCTGAACCTGAACCTGAACCTGAACCTGAACCCTTCCCACCCGGGGTCTGTTCTACGAAGCAGGATAACTGCTTAGCGAGGTAACTTCGAGGGTAAGTTCGGGGTTTCCTGTTTTACGACGTGGGTTCACTTCTTAGCGAGGCGAGTCTCCATGGCAACAAATGCTGAACGGCTAACCTGCTCCAGGGCAGGTTAAGTTCCCGATTGAACTTACGGAGTATAAAAACCCCGCCCACTGACCAATGAGCTCTCTGGAAAAATGGCGTGTCCGTTCTTGGAGGATCCTGTAGACCTCGGTGCTCGCCTTGTCCGAGGAGGAGCACTCCGGCGTGTGAGAGTTTTCAGAGACCGCACGGACCCACTTCCTTCTCCGGATGACCTCCTTTATGAAAGGCTAATATGGCCGACACACAAAACATGTGACCACGATAGGAATGAACACATGAATGAATTCATCCTGGAAATGAATCAGACATGTCTGCTCGCCGTAGTTAAAGCGCGTGTTGAAAAGCGCTGTTTCAGGGTGATGACCACATCAAAGATTTTTGGCGCTCTATACTTCCACATTGACTGTCGGCCATTTTCTGCCAGCGTTCCCTTCAGTCTTCTGCGGCGGTGACGGTGTTGTTTTTGAGGTTTATGACAGATTTGAATTCTTCAGACTTTCTCATGATCGTCTCCTGCTCCTCGTTTGTAAAGTCCGCGGTCCTTCGCTCTCCGGCCTGCTCTGACGCTCCAGACCGGTCCATGTTCCTGATTGGTCAGATGCGGCGGGCTCCGCCTTACATGTGTGCACGCGCTCATAGCAAAGCTGGATCCTCTTACGAGGTTGATGACCGGCGTCGTAGGACTGTTTAGCGAGACCGCTGGCTACCGCGCTAAGTTGAGCGAGGAAGCGCCAAGGCGACCTCGCTAAGTTGAACTCGCTTCGTAGAAGAGACGCCTGGTGACACTGACCTGATAATCTGATTGGCCCCCCTCCATCTCACCTGTTTTTATTGTTGCTCTTGACACACACACACACACACACACACACCTTGTCTTGTTGTGGTGTAAGCCCCGCCCCTCACCTGTCAGCGCCTTAGCTGTGCTGTGATTGGACAGAATTTGTTTCCTGATTTTCTTGGACGTGTTTCAGTGTTCTGACTCCTCATTGGACGATGAGTGTGTGTTAAAATGGTGTTCATGTTCTGAATTCTCATTGGCTGTTGTTGATGATGTGTTTTTATTAAAGAGTTTCTTTGAACGCGTCGTTATCGCTCGTTACAGGTGAGCCGAGCATGTTAACGAACCTGCTAATTAAAACAGAGGTAGTCAGCTGTAGGTGCTTTTATTTTGAAAGTCCTGATGGGATCCTGTTGTTTTAGTAAAGAGTAAACATTGATTTTATATTGATTTTATAAGGTACCCTTAAAATTGTTGTATAGAGGAAATCGATTCCTAAAAAAACTTCAACAACAACGTCGGTCCAAACAGGAAGCTGAGAGTCAGCTGATCAATTCATGAATCGATTACTGTCAATAATTCAGTTAATCAGTTAAAATCAATCAATAAGTCAGCTGAAGTCGATAAATCAATAAACCACCTTCACTGATCTCAGCTGTTTTATTTCAGGTAGACAGTGACACCTGGTGACTGATTGAAGGAACTGCAGCTGATTCACATCAACACAGCTACACAATAAAACGACAACAAAAATACACAACAACTACACACCTGCACACCGACATGCTTAGGAGATGAGGGAAGGAAGGAAGGAGAGGAGATAAGGAGTTAGGAGATAAGGACAGGAGAGAGTCAGATGTTGGACTGAAAAAACCCCGGACTCCGTGATCTCTGTGAGCGTCCACAGGTGAGTTTATCAGGTGATCATGTGACCTCAGCAGGTGATCGTCCACAGGTGAGTTTATCAGGTGATCATGTGACCTCAGCAGGTGATCGTCCACAGGTGAGTTTATCAGGTGATCATGTGACCTCAGCAGGTGATCGTCCACAGGTGAGTTTATCAGGTGGTCATGTGACCTCAGCAGGTGTCGGTGTCTGATCTTTTTTTTGATTGTTTTACTTCATGTGATTTTTACGTCTTTATTTTGTTTTGATTTTTTTTTATTTTTCATTTATTTTAATGATTTTATTGTTTTTTATTTTCTTTATTTTAGTTTGATCTGATTTATGAAGATTTAAAATCTATAGTGATAAAATATATTGATTATATTTTATTCTCGGGAGGAAGGGACATTTAGGTTTATCATCAGAAATACTCTGGGTCACATGATGAGGTGCAGAGAGGAGGAGGAGGGTGATGAAGGTGATGAGGATAATAATGAAGATGGTGAAGATGAGGATGATGGTGATGTAGTAAAGAGGATGAAGATGATCATGAGGATGATGCTAAAGATGTTGAGGATGAGGATGAGGATGATGAGGAGGAAGATGATAAAGATGAGGATGATGGTAAATATGATGAAGATGATGATAAGGATGACAGTGATGATGAAGATGATGATAAGGATGACAGTGATGATGATTGCCCTGATGTAGTGACAGTGATGAAGCTGTAATGTGGGGAGTGTCCAGCAGGGGGAGGCAGAGCTCAGTGCTGCAGCTCTGTGTGTGTCACACTGAAGGATGCTGGGAGGAGGAAGAGGAGGAGGAGGAAGACGCCAGCTCAGGCTGCAGGGATGCTAACAGCACCGACACACACACACGGCTAACACACACACACACACACACACACAGAGGGACAGAAGAGAGGGGGAGAGAAAGGGGGGAGACAGAGAAAGAGAGAGAGAGAGAGGGGACAGGTGGAGGGAGGCTGTCAGCACACACACACACTAACACACACACATACTCAGAGCTGCAGTCAGGCTAATTGGTTAGCATGCTCAGGATAGGGGGCTAACCCACACACACACACACACACACACACACACACACACACACACACACACACACACACACACACACACAGGGATGCAGTGTCCAAGGCTTTCTATTGGACGGTGAGTGATCTCAATCTGTATGTGTTCAGTTAGGCCTGTGTGTGTGTGTGTGTGTGTGTGTGTGTGTGTGTGTGTGTGTGTGTGTGTGTGTGTGTGTGTAGCATGTTGGATGATGGTGTTGTCATGGTAACAGTCATGTATTGTCGCTGTGCAGTGTGATGGTTGTTGTTTGTCGACCGTCAGCATCATGTGATCAGACTGACCATCAAGGGGTTAAAAAAACAACCACTACAAAAATACTACTAACTACTACAACCAACACTAACTACTAAAACTACAACTACTACTAAACTGACCATAACTACTACAACCAACACTAACTACTAAAACTACCACTAACTACTAAACCGACCATAACTACTACAACCAACACTAACTACTAAAACTACAACTACTACTAAAACTACAACTACTACTAAACCGACCATAACTACTACAACCAACACTAACTACTAAAACTACAACTAACTACTAAAACTACAACTACTACTAAACCGACCATAACTACTACAACCAACACTAACTACTACAACTACCACTAACTACTAAAACTACAACTGCACTAAACCTACCATAACTACAAAAACTACCACTAACTACTACAATTAACTACTAAAACTACCACTAACTCATAAAACTATAACTAACTACTAAAACTGCAACTACTACTACTACAACTACCACTAACTACTTAAACTACAACTAACTACTAAAACTACAACTAAACCTACCATAACTACAAAAACTAACACTAACTACTTAAACTACAACTACAACTAAACCTACCATAACTACAAAAACTAACACTAACTACTTAAACTACAACTACAACTAAACTGCTGATGATAGGTCTAAGGGGTGCCCCTTCCTTGTGTATTTTTGGTAATCCATAAATGCACGGGACAGCTTCCCCTGGGTACAGTCGGTAATAGAGTGGGCGGTCGATAACTCCATCCTTTTCGAGCTGTTGAAGTGCACTGATAACTTTCTTTTTGTAGCTGTTGGTGGGATCCCGTTTAAGAGTTTCATAGGTGGCAGTGTCACTGAGAAGGCTTGTTACCTTGTCATGGTAATCCATGGTGTTGAGTACCACAGTGCATCTCCCCTTATCTGCAGGCAGGATGGTGATGTTTTCATCTTTTTGCAGTGATGCCAAGGCTCTTCTTTCCTGCATGGTCCGGTTGGAAGGAGGTGTTTTGGCATTCCAGAGAGCAGCTGTTACCTTCAGCCTAAGTTGTTCTGCCTCCGTGACCACCAGATTGTTGTTGCGGATAGCTGACTCCGTGGCTGTGATAAGGTCTACCACCGGGATCTGTTCAGGGGTAACTGCAAAATTAAGTCCTTTGTAAAGGACTTCCTTTTCCGGCTGAGTGAGAACCCTGTCTGACAAATTCTTCACCCACTTTTCTTGCATGTTGGTATCTATGTGGCAGTTTTGTCCCTCCAAACAAGTTCTGATGGACTTCTTGAGTGCTTGAAGAGCAGTCTGTCAAATTTCTGTGTTTGCCTTATCTTGCCTTTGTTGTGTTGAGAGTTCTGAGCCTTGTCAACAAAGTTGTGGACTTTGTTGAGGATGTCCTCTGGAAGTCGGGATGCCAGTGTCTCCTTGGTGTGATATATTTTATCTTGTAAGGCCTCGATGGTGAAGTTAACCTGCCTAATCCTTTCATTGAGGAGCTGCTTCTGTGTCCTGCAAAGGATACTGTCTGCTCTGTGCCCTTTAACGGTGGAAAACAAGCGTAGGCTTTTGGGAACAAGTCCTTGCTGTCTGCATCTTAGGTTGAAGCGGAGGTGGTTTCTGTAATCCGCCATCTTCCTGCAAGTTTTCTCGTGCTCCCGGACCAGCTGAAGGGTATCCGACCCAAAGTGTGATCCAATATGTCCATGTAGATTCTCATTCATCCAGGTCATGGTTATCTTGAAGACTTAAAAACAGGCAACTGGACTGTGTAGAGTTGAGAAGACGTTTCGCCTCTTATCCAAGAAGCTTCTTCAGTTCTAAAAGTGCTAGTGTCAGGAGCAGATATTTATCTTACTGGAGAAGGGGGACAGTTAACGACTGGGAGGAGTTGAAAAGAATGGGTCGTAGAAACCCATCTCTCGGTGTGTCCCCCCCAAGTCGTTATCCTGAAAGGGTCGTTAGCGACTCCTATCATGTGACCGCATGACTCATGCCACCTGAGTCATGTGGTTCCAGGTGTGAATGTTTGTGGAGCTTTCTGGGGAGAGAGCTGAGAACTGCATTGTAAGTGCCAGAGAGATTGTGCCTGAGTCCACCCCCTCTGTTCAGAGAAGGTTTCTCCAGCCTGGTAAAGATGGCTTCTTTAACTCCTCTTTCAAACCATCTGTCTTCTCGAGCCAACACCTGTACATCGCTGTCCTCAAAAGAGTGACCTGTATCCTTCAAGTGAAGGTGGACAGCTGAGTCCTGACCTGAGGAAGTGGCTCTCCTGTGTTGAGCCATGCGCTTGTGAAGCGGTTGTTTAGTTTCCCCAATGTACAGGTCTGAGCATTCCTCGCTGCACTGGACAGCATATACCACAAAACACCGAGACATAAACAGAGTAATGTGGTGTATGCTGTCCAGTGCAGCGAGGAATGCTCAGACCTGTACATTGGGGAAACTAAACAACCGCTTCACAAGCGCATGGCTCAACACAGGAGAGCCACTTCCTCAGGTCAGGACTCAGCTGTCCACCTTCACTTGAAGGATACAGGTCACTCTTTTGAGGACAGCGATGTACAGGTGTTGGCTCGAGAAGACAGATGGTTTGAAAGAGGAGTTAAAGAAGCCATCTTTACCAGGCTGGAGAAACCTTCTCTGAACAGAGGGGGTGGACTCAGGCACAATCTCTCTGGCACTTACAATGCAGTTCTCAGCTCTCTCCCCAGAAAGCTCCACAAACATTCACACCTGGAACCACATGACTTAGGTGGCATGAGTCATGTGGTCACATGATAGGAGTCGCTAACGACCCTTTCAGGATAACGACTTGGGGGGGACACACCGAGAGATGGGTTTCTACGACCCATTCTTTTCAACTCCTCCCAGTCGTTAACTGTCCCCCTTCTCCAGTAAGATAAATATCTGCTCCTGACAGTAGCACTTTTAGAACTGAAGAAGCTTCTTGGATAAGAGGCGAAACGTCTTCTCAACTCTACACAGTCCAGTTGCCTGTTTTTAAGTCTTCAAGATAACCATGACCTGGATGAATGAGAATCTACATGGACATACTAAAACTACCATAACTACAAAACTACCACTAACTACTAAAACTACAACTAGTACTAAACCTACCATAACTACTAAAACTACCACTAACTACTAAAACTACAATAACTACTAAACCTACCATAACTACTAAAACTGCCACTTACTACTAAAACTACAACTACTACTAAACCTACCATAACTACTACAACTAACACTTACTACTACAACTAACACTAACTACTAAAACTACAACTACAACTAAACCTACCATAACTACAAAAACTACAACTAACTACTACAACTACAACTAACTACTAAAACTACCGCTAACTCATAAAACTATAACTAACTACTAAAACTGCAACTACTACTACTACAACTACCACTAACTACTTAAACTACAACTAACTACTAAAACTACAACTACAACTAAACCTACCATAACTAAAAAAACTAACACTAACTACTTAAACTACAACTACAACTAAACCTACCATAACTACAAAAACTACCACTAACTACTCAAACTTCTACTAACTACTAAACCTCACATAACTACTAAAACTACAATAACTAGTAAAACTACAACTGCACTAAACCAACCATAACTACTAAACCTACCATAACTACAAAAACTACCACTTACTACTCAAACTACAATTACTAATAAACTACAGTAACTACTTAAACTACCAATAACTACTTAAACTAACACTAACTACTTCTTAGTACCACAATTATCATAAATAAATCTGACTAACCACTAATTACTTAAACTTCTGTTTACTAGTCAAACTGCTACTAACTACTAAAACTTCTAACAAAAGTAACACTTACTAAAACTATAACCACAAAGACCAACACTGACTAACTCCTACAGACAGTTACCATGACAACCATAGACCACTACTATTAAAGCCACTATTGACCACTTCTACGACTGCCAGAACTACAAATAATACTATTGACTATAACTTGAACTTGAACTCCAACTCCCATAATTCTCTCTGATCAGCAGTCCATCACCACCTCATGTCATCCCCTCATCTCCACCTGCAGCTTCCTGATTTGCTGATCGTCTTTAGTACCTGCTCACCTGAGACAGCTGATTGGCTGTTTCACTCCTGTTTTAACGTAGACGTCTCATTGGCTGTTTACATCTTGTTGTAACGTAGACGTCTCATTGGCTGTTTATGTCTTGTTTTAACGTAGACGTCTCATTGGCTGTTTTCCTTCTGTTTTAACGTAGAAGCTTCACTTCCTCTCCCAGCCAGCAGATGAGACGGGGACATCTACACTCACTGGCCACTTTATTAGGTACACCATGCTAGTAACGGGTTGGACCCCCTTTTGCCTTCAGAACTGCCTCAATTCTTCGTGGCATAGATTCAACAAGGTGCTGGAAGCATTCCTCAGAGAGCTTGGTCCATATTGACATGATGGCATCACACAGTTGCCGCAGATTTGTCGGCTGCACATCCATGATGCGAATCTCCCGTTCCACCACATCCCAAAGATGCTCTATTGGATTGAGATCTGGTGACTGTGGAGGCCATTTGAGTACAGTGAACTCATTGTCATGTTCAAGAAACCAGTCTGAGATGATTCCAGCTTTATGACATGGCGCATTATCCTGCTGAAAGTAGCCATCAGAAGTTGGGTACATTGTGGTCATAAAGGGATGGACATGGTCAGCAACAATACTCAGGTAGGCTGTGGCGTTGCAACGATGCTCAATTGGTACCAAGGGGCCCAAAGAGTGCCAAGAAAATATTCCCCACACCATGACACCACCACCACCAGCCTGAACCGTTGATACAAGGCAGGATGGATCCATGCTTTCATGTTGTTGACGCCAAATTCTGACCCTACCATCCGAATGTCGCAGCAGAAATCGAGACTCATCAGACCAGGCAACGTTTTTCCAATCTTCTATTGTCCAATTTCGATGAGCTTGTGCAAATTGTAGCCTCAGTTTCCTGTTCTTAGCTGAAAGGAGTGGCACCCGGCGTGGTCTTCTGCTGCTGTCGCCCATCTGCCTCAAAGTTCGACGTACTGTGTGTTCAGAGATGCTCTTCTGCCTACCTTGGTTGTAACGGGTGGTTATTTGAGTCACTGTTGCCTTTCTATCAGCTCGAACCAGTCTGGCCATTCTCCTCTGACCTCTGGCATCAACAAGGCATTTCCGCCCACAGAACTGCCGCTCACTGGATATTTTTTCTTTTTCGGACCATTCTCTGTAAACCCTAGAGATGGTTGTGCGTGAAAATCCCAGTAGATCAGCAGTTTCTGAAATACTCAGACCAGCCCTTCCTTCACCAACAACCATGCCACGTTCAAAGTCACTCAAATCACCTTTCTTCCCCATACTGATGCTCGGTTTGAACTGCAGGAGATTGTCTTGACCATGTCTACATGCCTAAATGCACTAAGTTGCCGCCATGTGATTGGCTGATTAGAAATTAAGTGTTAACGAGCAGTTGGACAGGTGTACCTAATAAAGTGGCCGGTGAGTGTATGTCTACACTCTTAGATCAGATCTAAACACACTGAGACTAAATCAGATTAAATCAGATCATTGCGGTGGTTTAACCGCCAGGAGGCGTTTATCGTGTTCACACACGTCCTCCTAGGATGACCTTCCCAACATGGCGGCAGTGTCACAGTACAATTCAGCTTCTGTGTATAAATGTCCTCAAACCTGAGCTGTCACTCTGAAGGACAGGTAAAGGTGTTCACATTTTACAGCCAATCAGAGGAGTGTGTGTGTGTGTGTGTGTGTGTGTGTGTGTGTGTGTGTGTGTGTTTGTGTGTGTGTGTGTGTGTGTGCCAACAGGTCCAGGTGTAGTCAGTCTTCGGATTGACAGGCGGGACACGGGAGGGGCGGATCCAACAGGTGGGGCAGATGTCAAAGCGAGGGGCGGGGGCAAGGGGGAAGGGGGAGCGACCTGATGCCATGGCAACCCTTCAAGCAGCCAATGAGGAGCTGAGAGCCAAACTGACCGATATCCAAATAGAACTACAACAGGAAAAGAACAAGGTAAGAACTACAAATCCCAGAGTACTTGAACCCGCCTGCAGCAGATCTGAGGTCAGCTGTGTGTCTGCGCTCAGGTGAGCCGCCTGGAGAGGGAGAAGAGTCAGGAGCTGAAGGCAGAGCATCACCGGGCGACGGTCGCCATGACGGAGCTGAAGACCAAACTCCACGAGGAGAAGCAGAAGGAGCTGACCGTAACCAGGGAGACGTTACTACGGCAACATGAGATGGAACTGATGAGGG
This sequence comes from Xyrichtys novacula, assembly GCA_962446985.1. Taxonomy (NCBI): domain Eukaryota; kingdom Metazoa; phylum Chordata; class Actinopteri; order Labriformes; family Labridae; genus Xyrichtys; species Xyrichtys novacula. The sequence continues at coordinate 24,739,612 of OY660882.1, read as the reverse complement.
TCATCAAAATCAAAGACGGCGAGATTCAGAGACTGAACGGACTCGTGTTGACGCTGAGGGACGGGTCCGCGGACAAGGCGAGCCGCACACCTGAGAATACACACACCTGAATACACACACCTGAATACACACCTGAATACACACACCTGAGAATACACACACCTGAGAATACACACACCTGAACACACACCTGAATACACACACCTGAGAACACACACCTGAATACACACCTGAATACACACCTGAATACACACCTGAGAACACACACCTGAATACACACCTGAATACACACACCTGAGAATACACACCTGAATACACACACCTGAATACACACACCTGAGAACACACACCTGAATACACACACCTGAAGAACACACCTGAGAACACACACCTGAGAATACACACACCTGAACACACACCTGAATACACACCTGAGAATACACACACCTGAGAACACACACCTGAGAACACACACCTGAACACACACCTGAATACACACCTGAATACACACACCTGAGAACACACACCTGAGAACACACACCTGAGAATACACACCTGAATACACACACTTGAGAACACACACCTGAATATACACACTTGAGAACACACACCTGAGAACACACACCTGAGAACACACACCTGAATACACACCTGAGAACACACACACCTGAGAACACACACCTGAGAACACACACCTGAGAACACACACCTGAGAACACACACCTGAGAACACACACCTGAATACACACACCTGAGAACACACACCTGAACACACACCTGAGAACACACACCGGTCTGTCCGTCTGAGCGTTGCGGCGTCGATCACGTTCGTGTTTTTGTGTTCAGGACACTCAGCCGATCATCGATGTTAAACACACGTGCCTTAATCAATAATCAGCTTTATTAATTACAAATCCAATCCAAACTGATCGATACATTAATTGATTCTTTAATTCAACAAATAAACTGAATGGATTAAAAACAGGAGAGGATCCTGATCCTCACAGATCCACCTCCTGATCTTCCTTCTCTCCTTTATCGTCTGTTTTTCCTCGTTTTTCTTCTTCTTCTGTTTTTAACCGTCAGATTTCTGATTTTGTTCGAGATCATCTTTTGGTCGTTGGTCGTGTTACGTCACGGCGAGTTACGATAAAATCAAGCACGTTAATCTGGGACTGTGAAAATCGTTCAGACCAGAATAATCGAACCCTCTCTGTTCGTTCAGGTGAGGAGCGCTCTGCTGGCGGAGGTGGAGGAGGCGAGGCGGGGCTGGGAGGCGGAGCGTTGTCGCCTCCAACAGGAAGTTCAAGAGCTGCGAGGAGCAAAGAGGGGCGCCGAGGAGGCTCTGACAGCGGCTCAACAGGCCTGCCAGGCCAGAGCAGCCGAGCTCCGATCAGCTCACCACCAACACCAGGAGGAGTTAAACCGAACCAAGAGA
>OY660882.1:24720674-24733174 GCA_962446985.1 Xyrichtys novacula | reverse complement strand
TACAAATACTACTAATACTAACACTGAACTACACTAACAGTAATACTACTAATACTAACACTGAACTATACTAATACAAATACTACTAATACTAACACTGAACTACACTAACAGTAATACTACTAATACTAACACTGAACTATACTAACAGTAGTACTACTATTACTGTAATTTCTTGAAGTACCCCGAATCATCTTTATGAAGTCTGAATAAAACAAACAAAAACTGTTGGAGAGAGAAAAACGTTTTACGAAGAGTGACTCGACATCGAAGCGGTGACGGGGAATAATCGATCAATATCATAACGATAATAATAATGATAATAATATCATTTTGATTATAATTAATAAACTAATTAATGTTGCACTCAGCAGGCCTTGTCTTCATCCTCCTATCGTGATCTAGATCTCTCCAACAGCAGCAGCCGATCGTCAGAGTGTCTGAATATTGATCAGGAATAATCAATGAATCCATGTTTGTGTTTCAGGCTCTGGAGACGGCCGGATACGTCAAAAATGTGATTGTAAGTACAACCTTACTGTCTGTACTTGAGTCTGTACTTGTGTCTGTACTTCTGTCTGTACTTCTGTCTGTACTTGTGTCTGTACTTCTGTCTGAACTTGTGTCTGAACTTGTGTCTGTACTTCTGTCTGAACTTGTGTCTGTACTTGTGTCTGTACCTGAGTCTGTACTTCTGTCTGTACTTGTGTCTGAACTTGTGTCTGTACTTGTGTCTGTACTTCTGTCTGTACTTCTGTCTGAACTTGTGTCTGTACTTGTGTCTGTACTTCTGTCTGAACTTGTGTCTGTCCTTCATAAAGCGTCTGTGTCGTTTCAGGAGAGGGACATGTTGCTGAGATACAGACGACAGGATTCAGTGAGGAGGAGACGAACGATCAGAGCGTGTCGAGTGAGAGAAACACGAGAAGATCGAGAGTTAACAACCACAACACAACAGTTTACTGACACACAACCTGTGTGTGTCTGTCTGTGTATGTCTGTGTCTGTGTGTGTCTGTGTGTGTGTCTGTTCAGGTGATTGAGACCTTCTATGGTTACGATGAAGAGGTCGACTCTGATGGATCATCTCTGTCCTTTCACACCGACAGAACTCCAGATACTGAACCAGAGGAGGTACACACACACACACACACACACACACACACACACACACACACACACACACACACACACACACACACACACACACACACACACACAGACACACACACACACACAGACACACACACACAGACACACACACACACACAGAGACACACACACACAGACACACACACACACACACACACACACACACACACACACACACACACACACACACACACACAGACACACACACACTTGTTCTTGATGTTAATTCCAGGATCTGCAGTTAGAGCTTCCGGGCCCTGACTGGTGTGTATCTTTGTGTGTGTGTTTATGTGTGTGTGCGTGTGTGTGTGTGCGTTTGTGTGTGTGTGCGTTTGTGTGTGTATTTTAGGTGGGGGTCCATGAGGAGGCGGAGATTCGTTACCGACAGCTGACTCAGGAGTATCAGGCGCTGCAGCGAGCGTACGCCCTGCTGACGGAGACCAGCGGAGGAAACTACGACCCAGAGAAGGAGATCAGGGTGAGTCTGAGCGAGGCAGCGGGTCGACGGTTCTACTCTGAGAACAGGAGCAGCGGGTCGACGGTTCTACTCTGACAACAGGAGCAGCGGGTCGACGGTTCTACTCTGAGAACAGGAGCAGCGGGTCGACGGTTCTGTTGACGGTTCTGTTGTTTTCTGTGTTTCAGACCCGAGAGCAGCTGCTGAGTGAACTGAGTCGATATGAGAGCAGAGTGACTGACCTGGAGTCAGCTCTGAAACAACAAGGACTGGTAATACACACACAGACACACACACAGACACACACATTCACACACAGACAGACACACACACACAGACAGACACACACACACAGACAGACAGACACACACAGACACACACACACACACACACACACAGAGACACACACACATTCACATAGAGACACACACACACAGACACACACAGACATTCACACACAGACACACACACACACAGACACACACACACAGACACACACACACACAGACACACACACACAGAGACACACAGAGACACACAGACACACACAGACACACACACAGACACACACACACAGAGACACACAGACACACACACAGACACACACACAGACATACACAGACACACACACAGACACACACACACACACAGACACACAGACAGACAGACACAGACACACACACACAGACACACACACAGACACACACAGACAGACACACAGACACACACACACAGACATACACACACACACAGACACACACACAGACACACACAGACAGACACACAGACACACACACACAGACACACACACAGACACACACAGACACACACAGACAGACACAAACACACATTCACACACACAGACACACACACACACACAGAGACACACACATGTTGGTGTTTTGCATTAATAAACTTTTTTACGATCAAATCGTCGTTTCCTGAAAAATCGTTTTTTTACCATCAGTGACGTTTTTGTTCATCGACACTTTCTAAAGTTTCAGGACTGAGACTCAGTGACTCCAAGGTCTCCTCTCACCTGTCTCCTCTCACCTGTCCTCTCTCACCTGTCTCCTCTCTCACCTGTCCTCTCTCACCTGTCCTCTCTCACCTGTCTCCTCTCTCACCTGTCTCCTCTCTCACCTGTCCTCTCTCACCTGTCCTCTCTCACCTGTCTCCTCTCTCACCTGTCTCCTCTCACCTGTCCTCTGTCACCTTTCTCCTCTCACCTGTCCTCTCACACCTGTCTCCTCTCTCACCTGTCCTCTCTCACCTGTCCTCTCTCACCTGTCTCCTCTCACCTGTCTCCTCTCTCACCCGTCTCCTCTCTCACCTGTCCTCTGTCACCTGTCTCCTCTCACCTGTCTCCTCTCTCACCTGTCCTCTTTCACCTGTCCTCTCTCACCTGTCTCCTCTCTCACCTGTCCTCTCTCACCTGTCCTCTCTCACCTGTCTCCTCTCTCACCTGTCTCCTCTCACCTGTCCTCTCTCACCTGTCTCCTCTCACCTGTCCTCTCACACCTGTCTCCTCTCTCACCTGTCTCCTCTCACCTGTCTCCTCTCTCACCTGTCCTCTCTCACCTGTCCTCTCTCACCTGTCTCCTCTCTCACCTGTCCTCTCTCACCTGTCTCCTCTCACCTGTCCTCTCTCACCTGTCTCCTCTCTCACCTGTCCTCTCTCACCTGTCTCCTCTCACCTGTCCTCTCTCACCTGTCTTCTCTCACCTGTCTCCTCTCACCTGTCTCCTCTCACCTGTCTCCTCTCTCACCTGTCCTCTCTCACCTGTCTCCTCTCTCACCTGTGTCCTCTCTCACCTGTCCTCTCTCACCTGTCTCCTCTCACCTGTCTCCTCTCTCACCTGTCTCCTCTCTCACCTGTCCTCTCTCACCTGTCCTCTCTCACCTGTCTCCTCTCTCACCTGTCTCCTCTCTCACCTGTCCTCTCTCACCTGTCTTCTCTCACCTGTCTCCTCTCACCTGTCTCCTCTCTCACCTGTCCTCTCTCACCTGTCTCCTCTCTCACCTGTGTCCTCTCTCACCTGTCCTCTCTCACCTGTCCTCTCTCACCTGTCTCCTCTCACCTGTCTCCTCTCTCACCTGTCTCCTCTCACCCGTCTCCTCTCTCACCTGTCTCCTCTCACCTGTCTCCTCTCTCACCTGTCTCCTCTCACCCGTCTCCTCTCTCACCTGTCTCCTCTCACCTGTCTCCTCTCACCTGTCCTCTCTCACCTGTCCTCTCTCACCTGTCTCCTCTCTCACCTGTCTCCTCTCACCTGTCCTCTCTCACCTGTCCTCTCTCACCTGTCTCCTCTCTCACCTGTCTCCTCTCACCTGTCTCCTCTCTCACCTGTCTCCTCTCACCTGTCCTCTCTCACCTGTCTCCTCTCTCACCTGTCTCCTCTCTCACCTGTCTCCTCTCACCTGTCTCCTCTCTCACCTGTCTCCTCTCACCTGTCCTCTCTCACCTGTCCTCTCTCACCTGTCTCCTCTCTCACCTGTCTCCTCTCACCTGTCCTCTCTCACCTGTCTCCTCTCACCTGTCCTCTCTCACCTGTCTCCTCTCTCACCTGTCTCTTCTCTCACCTGTCTCCTCTCACCTGTCAGGACGTGAAGTGGGTCGAGGAGAAGCAGGCGTTGTATCAGAGAAATCAAGAGTTGGTGGAGAAGGTAAAGTTGGACTTTCCTGTTTGTGAGTTCTGGAGAAGTCTATGGAAACCTGACTCAGACTGTGTGTACCTGTGTGTACCTGTGTGTACCTGTGTGTGCCTGTGTGTACCTGTGTGTACCTGTGTGGACCTGTGTGGACCTGTGTGTACCTGTGTGTACCTGTGTGTGCCTGTGTGTGCCTGTGTGTACCTGTGTGTACCTGTGTGGACCTGTGTGTACCTGTGTGTGCCTGTGTGTACCTGTGTGTACCTGTGTGTGCCTGTGTGTACCTGTGTGTACCTGTGTGTACCTGTGTGTGCCTGTGTGTACCTGTGTGTACCTGTGTGTACCTGTGTGTACCTGTGTGTGCCTGTGTGTACCTGTGTGTGCCTGTGTGTACCTGTGTGTACCTGTGTGTACCTGTGTGTACCTGTGCAGGTGCGTCAGATGGAGGGTGAAGACCTGCGGCTGAGAAACGACATTCAGGACATCCGCGATCAGAACGAGCTGCTGGAGTTTCGGATTTTAGAGCTGGAGGTAAAAAAACAAACTTTCAAACCGAGAATCAGACGACAGACAGGTAGACTGACTGTCTCTGTGTTTCCATGGAAACCACTTCACCTGTTCAGGAGAGGGAACGACGCTCACCCGCCATCAACTTCAACCAGTACCATTTCCCAGAAGGCCTCAGTCCTCTGCAGATCTACTGTGAGGCGGAGGGAGTCACTGTGAGTACGAACACACCTGAGCTGAACACCTGTAAACACACACACCTGTCTGCCTGACTGATCACATGACTTCCTGTCTGCCTGACTGATCACATGACCTCCTGGCGTCTGTTCCTCAGGAGATCGTGATCAGTGAGTTGATGAAGAAGCTCGACATTCTGGGAGATAACGCCGTAAGTGTATGTTGAATTTATTTTGTACATGTTTGTGTTTCAATAAAGTTTGATTTGAACTTCCTGTTACCTGTGAAGACGTTCACCTGAACTCGGTTCAAGTTCTGATCTAAGACCCGAGCGAAGAGAGACAGGACCCGGACCCCAGAACCAGACGTGTCTGTTTGATCTAGTTTGATTCACCGTGACTCTCCGTGTTGTTGACGTGTTTGAGGCGTGTTGTTCATATGGCGTTGACGTGTTTGAGGCGTGTTGTTCATATGGCGTTGTCATGGCGTTGTTATGATGTCTTGCAGAATCTGTCCAATGACGAGCAGGTGGTGGTGATCCACGCCAGGACTGTGCTCACTCTGGCAGAAAAGGTAACAGACTCACCTGAACACGCCTGAATGATCACCTTGGTTACCATGGAGATGTGACGCTGGAGGAACCACCTGACCCTGAAAAAAACGCCTTAAAGATACAAACACAAAAGTCCAAGAACCAAACAGCTCAGATCAGACGGGCCACGACCCCCAGATCTTCAGCTATTAAGGTGTTGAAGTCCACTAGGTGGCGCTCTCCCAGATCCTCCAAAATTCAAGTGTTTTATTGTCAGTTTCTGTAAAAACACACACACACACACACACACACACACACACACACACACACACACACACACACACACACACACACACACAGATGTTTGTCTCCAGCCGTTCAGGAAAAAACAGAAACAAGAGCCAGAACTAAAGAAAGACTCGTGTTCAGCTGAGAGGATCTTCTCACGGAGGTCCAGAGGTCCAGAGGTCCAGAGGTCCAGAGGTCCGGAGGTCCAGAGGTCCGGAGGTCCAGAGGTCCAGAGGTCCGGTCCCTCTAAAGGAGTTCTGTAAAGGATCTCTGTGTGAATCAGAGTCCAACTCTCTTCCTGCTGGAAACATTAAACTTCCTGTTTCATACAGACACTGGTAACCATCCTCTCCAGGTGTGGCTCCAGAGTGACCCGGGGTCTCCGTACCCGCGGTCCGGTCGCTCCTCTCTGAGTTTTTCATTTTAAAGGTTTTGATCTAATCTTGGTCTGATGATCCCTTCAGTCCACCTTAAAGGGATTAAATTAATTTAGGGTCAAACCCACCGTAACCCCGAGTTAGACCCCCCCTCCAGAGATGAATGTTGTCGACCGCTTGCTTCTCTAGTTATACCAACTTTAGTAACGACCACAGGATAGAAATACAGAGAGCCACGCCCTCAACCAAAACGCCACTCTATAGCCACAAATAATGCTCAGAACAGCACCTAACTTCATCAACAGGACATATAGGGTCACAGACATAGTACTAGACACCAAACATCTTTTTAACTTTGACTCATTTCTTTAGACATAAAACACAAACCAGAGACCACATCTGACCTGGACTGGGCGGTCAGCTGACCTTTGACCTGGCCCATAAAGAATGCAGAAAAGCTCTCATTGGTCAAAACTGAACCTGAGACATTTTCTGTCCCTTCACCTTCCTGGTTCCTGGAACCTTTTTCTGGACTTATCTCTTTCTTTCCGGTTCCCTCCCTCTGTCCTTATGTCCTTCTGCTCTGTCTGTCTGTCTGTCTGTCCCTCTGTCTGTCCGTCTGTCCCTCTGTCTCTCTGTCTGTCCCTCTGTCTGTCTGTCTGTCTGTCTGTCTATCCCTCTGTCTGTCCCTCTGTCTGTCTGTCCGTCTGTCTCTGTGGACAGTGGTTGGAGTCCATCGAGGTGACGAAGTCAGCCCTCCAGCAGAAGATGTTGGACATTGAAAGTGAGAAGGTAACGTCTAAGTTCTGACTCTGAGTGACGGACGTCTCTGTAGAACTTAGGTTTGAGTTTTAGACTGAGGAAGAGGATGATGAAGATGATGATGATGATGATGGTGTTGATGATGATGAAGATGAGGATGATGATGAGGATGATGATGAGGATGATGATGATGATGATGAGGATGATGATGATGATTATGATGAAGATGAGGATGATGATGAGGATGGTGATGATGAAGATGAGGATGATGATGATGATGAAGATGATGATGAAGATGAGGATGATGATGATGATGAGGATGATGATAAAGATGAGTATGATGATGATGGTGTTGACGATGATGAAGATGAGGATGATGATGATGATGATGATGATGATGATGATGAGGATGATGATGATGATGATGAGGATGATGATGATGATTATGAGGATGATGATGATGATGATGATGAAGATGAGGATGATGATGAGGATGGTGATGATGAAGATGAGGATGATGATGATGATGATGATGATGATGAAGATGATGATGAAGATGAGGATGATGATGATGGTGTTGATGATGATGAAGATGAGGATGATGATGATGATGATGATGATGATGATGATGAGGATGATGATGATGATGATGATGAAGATGATGATGATGATGAGGATGGTGATGATGAAGATGAGGATGATGATGATGATGATGATGATGAGGATGATGATAAAGATGAGGATGATGATGATGGTGTTGATGATGATGATGATGATGAGGATGATGATGATGAGGATGATGATGATGATGATGAGGATGATGATGATGAGGATGATGATGATGATGATGAGGATGATGATGATGATGATGATGAAGAAGATGAGGATGATGATGGTGATGATGATGATGATGATGATGATGAGAATGAGACAAAAGTCGTCTGATAATTAAATGTTGTTACATGATGAGTTAATGATGATAATGACTTTAGTAATGAGGAACTTTATGGTTTTAGGTGATAATTAAAATATTGAAATCTTAATGTCTAACGTCTAGTAAACACACCTGTTCATCTCACCTTCTACCATGACCTCTGACCTTTGTGTTTGACCTTTAGGATCTCTTCAGTAAACAGAAAGGTTACCTGGACGAGGAACTGGACTACAGGAAGCAGTCCATGGATCAGGCTCACAAGGTCAGGAGGGTGGGCGGAGCTTCAAACATGTGATAACTGACATGGAGACAGGTGTGACTGTGGACAGGTGTGGACAGGTGTGACTGTGGACAGGTGTGGACAGGTGTGAATGTGGACAGGTGTGGACAGGTGTGACTGTGGACAGGTGTGGACAGGTGTGACTGTGGACAGGTGTGGACAGGTGTGAATGTGGACAGGTGTGACGGTGGACAGGTGTGGACAGGTGTGACTGTGGACAGGTGTGGACAGGTGTGACTGTGGACAGGTGTGGACAGGTGTGAATGTGGACAGGTGTGACTGTGGACAGGTGTGGACAGGTGTGAATGTGGACAGGTGTGAATGTGGACAGGTGTGGACAGGTGTGACTGTGGACAGGTGTGGACAGGTGTGGACAGGTGTGCTGGAGCAGGAACTCTGTCCAGGTAACTGTGTGTTTCTGTTTCAGAGGATTCTGGAACTGGAGGCCATGTTGTTTGAAGCTCTGCAGCAGGAGGAGGCGGGGCTAAAGATGGAGGCGGGGTCTCTGTCTGAAACATTGACAGACGACCAGAGGGAGGAGCTTAGGAGAGCCATGGACCAATGGAAACGCACCGTCATGTTTGAACTGAGAGAGAGAGACGCCCAGATCCTGAGAGAGAGGATGGAGCTGCTGCAACTCACACAACAGGTACACAACTACACAACTACACAACAGCTACACAACAGGTACACAAGTACACAACTACACAACAGCTACACAACAGGTACACAAGTACACAGCAACAGGTACACAACTACACAACAACAGGTACACTTACACAACAACAGGTACACAACTCACACAACAGGTACACAAGTACACAACTACACAACAGCTACACAACAGGTACACAACTACACAACAGGTACACAACAGGTACACAACTACACAACAGGTACACAACAGGTACACAACTACACAACAGGTACACAACAGGTAACAACTACACAACAGGTACACAACTACACAACAGCTACACAACAGGTACACAACTACACAACAGGTACACAACAGGTACACAACTACACAACAGGTACACAACAGGTACACAACTTCACAACTACACAACAGGTACACAACAGGTACACAACTACACAACTACAGGTACACAAGTCCACAACTACACAACAGCTACACAACAGGTACACAACTACACAACTACACAACAACAAGTCCACAACTACACAGCAACAGGTACGCAACTACACAACAACAGGTACACAACTACACAACAGCTACACAACAGGCACACAACTACACAACTACACAACAACAAGTCCACAACTACACAGCAACAAGTCCACAACTACACAGCAACAGGTACACAACTACACAACAACAGATACACAACTACACAACTACACAGGCACACAACAGGTACACAACTACACAGCAACAGGTCCACAACTACACAGCAACAGGTACACATCTACACAAAAACAGGTTCAGCTGTTGTAAAACAAACTCTTACCTAAAGATTCTGATCTTTTTTAAAACTGTATGTCTAATTTAAATGTGTTTGTGTTTGTGTGTGTGTCTGTGTGTGTGTCTGTGTGTGTGTGTGTGTGTGTGTGTGTGTGTGTTTATGTTACAGAGGAATAAAGATTTGGAGGAGTTTATTGAAGCACAGAGACGTCAGATCAAAGAGTTGGAGGAGAAGGTAACAGACACACACTAAAGATACACACTCAAATACAAACACACAAACACACAAACACACACACTCAGTACCGGTCTCGTTGACTCTGACCCGTTTCTTCTCCAGTTCCTGTTCCTCTTCTTGTTCTTCTCGTTGGCGTTCATCCTCTGGTCCTAAAGGAGAGTCCAGGATCCAGGTAAACCAGACCACAGACCATAGACCACAGACTGTAGACCTCAGACTGTAGACCATAGGTAGACCTCAGACTGTAGACCACAGACTGTAGACCTCAGACTGTAGACCATAGGTAGACCTCAGACTGTAGACCACAGACTGTAGACCTCAGACTGTAGACCTCAGACTGTAGACCATAGGTGGACCTCAGACTGTAGACCTCAGACTGTAGACCACAGACTGTAGACCTCAGACCGTAGACCACAGACTGTAGACCACAGACTGTAGACCTCAGACTGTAGACCTCAGACTGTAGACCATAGGTAGACCTCAGACTGTAGACCTCAGACTGTAGACCATAGGTAGACCTCGGACTGTAGACCTCAGACTGTAGACCACAGACTGTAGACCTCAGACTGTAGACCTCAGGTGGACCTCAGACTGTAGACCTCAGACTGTAGGCCTCAGGTGGACCTCAGACATTAGACCACAGACTGTAGACCACAGACTGCAGACCTCAGACTGTAGACCTCAGACTGTAGACCATAGGTAGACCTCAGACTGTAGACCTCAGACTGTAGACCTCAGACTGTAGACCTCAGGTAGAACTCAGACTGCTGACCTCAGGTGGACCTCAGACTGTAGACCACAGACTGTAGACCTCAGGTGGACCTCAGACTGTAGACCACAGACTGTAGACCACAGGCTGCAGACCTCAGACTGTAGACCTCAGACTGTAGACCATAGGTAGACCTCAGACTGTAGACCTCAGACTGTAGACCACAGACTGTAGACCTCAGACTGTAGACCACAGACTGTAGACCTCAGACTGTAGACCACAGACTGTAGACCTCAGGTAGACCTCAGACTGTAGACCACAGACTGTAGACCTCAGACTGTAGACCACAGACTGTAGACCTCAGACAGTAGACCTCAGACTGTAGACCTTAGGTGGACCTCAGACTGTAGACCACAGACTGTAGACCTCAGACAGTAGACCACAGACTATAGACCTCAGGTAGACCTCAGACTGTAGACCACAGACTGTAGACCTCAGACTGTAGACCTCAGTGTTTGATTGACAGGTGTCTCACGTTTGTGTTTCAGGGTCTGCAGGTCTCCAGAGTCCAGCACCTGAGGGACTCATGGGCTCAGCTAAGTCCAGATCAGTCCAAAGGACCACCTGGAGGGTTTATGAACCGGGTCATACTGACCAACGCTGGCCCCGCCCACTGACGAGCCCATTGACTTCTTTTGACCAATCAGAACGGAGTCTGGCTGTAAGCTGACTCTGGAACTGTCAGTTACCTAAAGAGTTCAGAAGCAGATCCTGGTCCTGACCGGGCGCCAATGAGCCGCCGTTAGCTCCGCCTTCTCCTGACATGTAGCCAAAATCCACGGCATGGCGTCCGGGACTGAATGGTGCTGAATTCAAATGGCGTTAGCTAAGCTAGCTGACGCTAAATCAGAGCTAGCTAAGGTCGGTTAGCTTCGCTGTTGACGTAGTTTTTCTGGATCAGTGGGACCAACAACGCAGAACCTGCTGGGACAGGATCGGGTTCAGGATCGGGTTCAGGATCGGGTTCAGGATCGGGTTCAGGATCGGGTTCAGTGTGGCATTCTGGTCTGCACTGAAGTAAACTTTGATCTGATTGAACGCTGTACCTGCTGACTGCAGAGAGCCAATCAGCCGCACTCATGGACCTGAGGGACGCTTCAAAGAACCTGAGTCGACCCGGGACCAAAACCACCGTGGACAGACCACTTCAACGGGGTCTGAGGGCAGTCAGAGACAAAAACCACAGAAGAAGAAAAACATCAGAGGAAGAAAACGAAGGAAGAGTTTGACAGACATCTGAGAGTCTTAGACCTGGATCAGTTTAGACCTGGTTTAGTCTGATCTGGGTCATGATGAGGACAGGCGGGTTCAGAGGGTCCCTCTAAAGAGACTAAATATTTATTAAATTCTATTATTATGATGAAAATTATTATTATTATTATATTATAAAGAGTTTGAGTGTTTTTTCAGGTAAATCGAGTAAAATGGAGACAAAGTTTTTTTTTCCCGTCAAACTGAAGACGGTCGAAAATCAAAAATCTGAAATTTTATTATTGAGAAAATATTTTTATATCTGCTGTGAGCCGAAAAACGTCTGCAGAGATCGGAAACTTTAACGTGAAAAAACAGATTAAACTGGAGAAAAAGAAACAGAGACTGTCTGTGTTTCTGTCTGTGTTTCTGTCTGTGTGTGTGTCTGTGTGCGTCTGTGTGTGTGTCTGTGTGTGTCTGTGTGTATGTCTGTGTGCGTGTCTGTGTGTGTCTGTGTGTGTGTCTGTGTGTGTCTGTGTGTGTGTCTGTGTATGTCTGTGTGCGTGTCTGTGTGTGTCTGTGTGTGTGTCTGTGTGTGTCTGTGTGTATGTCTGTGTGCGTGTCTGTGTGTGTCTGTGTGTATGTCTGTGTGCGTGTCTGTGTGTGTGTCTGTGTTCGTCTGTGTGTGTGTGTGTGTGTGTGTGTGTGTGTGTCTGTGTGTGTGTGTCTGTGTGTGTCTGTGTGTGTGTCTGTGTGTGT